>ML782487.1:1214851-1239301 GCA_009831015.1 Picea engelmannii | reverse complement strand
ACTTCCTGGTTGCAAATGAATAACATGGTCATGATATCAAGCAAGTGGAAGACCCTTAGGCATTTCTCCAAATACCTTGGAATGATTGTTGATAACTATTTAGAGATCCAATGGAGTAGAGGACATATATTTTTGAACATCTAGTGAGACAAATTGTGAAATTACACGACAGTGTCCCTTTTTGATTAATTTTTTCACTCTATTAAATCTTATCACCTTAGAGGTTTTCCCTTGGATAACACTAAGCTCAATTTCCTTTCTTTTTGAGGAAAATTTCATGAAAAGATCTTGAAAAAATTGCATAGGTCAAATTCCTAAAGACACTTTGTGAACTATCTTGATAAGGGTTTCAATTCAAGATGAATGTTTGGATATTTTGAATTTCATGGGAGGAGGGGATATTTTACAATTGAATTATGATGACATATATGAGTTATGAAAGAAGTATTCACATGGAATCTCAAAACATGGGAGAATTCCTTTATACATTGTTGCTAGAATTACAAAATTAGTTGGAGGAGGGGTCACTTGAGATGAAAATGGTAATCTTCTAGATAATTTTAAGACATATATTCTCAGTTCTCTAAGTTCACAATTTGATATGCTGCAGGTTAAAAGGAAGTTGGAGGATGAAGAATGAGCACTATCTATATTTTGCTCCAAAATGCAGAAAAAAACATCCCTTGAGGGATTTTCCACTGAACAACATTGAAGTTTGCGGAATTTGTGAGCAAAACCATGCTACTACTAGATTCCCTTCTTTTCTAGGAATAAAATATGTGTACCAAGGGATGGATGAAGAAGCATATCTTATTTTCTTCATTGCTAAAAAATGACCTTGGAAGCTAAGACCTCTAGGTATGACTTTCAATACTTATTGGACTAATCAACAATTGCAATATCCTTCTCTCCCATAGTATTCATGGCCACCTCAACTAAACCAAGGATATCAATGGACACAAGGTTAGTGGAGCTCTATCGATGGAACCAAACAACAATCAACTCCACAATTTCCACAACAACAACAAATCCAATTTCTACAACAAAAATTATAGCTTCCTGCTAGAAATCCTCCACCAAGGCCACAACTACCTACTCAACCAACTCCTAACCAAAATAATAAACCAACTCAAGCCACTTAAAAAATTGAGTTGTCCAACTCTCCTACTTATGTTATCACCCATGTAGAATGTTAAGATATCCATCTGAGATCAGGGATAATCCTCAATAACACAACTTCTCCAATCATCACAGAGGATGATGTTGAGGACAACTCGATATGAGACAATTATGTAGAAAACCAACCTTCCATTGATCTACCAAATACACCACAAGCCACCTCCCTAGGAAACTTGAAACAACCACAACTCATAGGCATGCAACTTCCTCCCTATCCAGAGGTTAAATTTAGATAAACCTTTGGCTCAACTTGAGTTTGAGTTTCTTAGGGAGTTGAAAAATGTGTGTCAAGATATCACTTTTTCAAGAAATCAAGGATGTCGTTATTTATGCTAAATATGTCCGTGAATCTTGCCTAAAGAATCTTGGTAGAAACAAAAAATACCCTCCTACTATGCATGTTATTGGTCAACTAGCCGATCTTATGCTTGGAAAAAGATTTATTTCCAAATATGTAGACACAAGAAGCTCTATTGTTGATGTTGACATTAACAATACACGCATTCCCAATATTTGATAGATTTAGGGGCTTCCATAAATGTAATGACCAAAGATACCATGGTGCATATTGAATTATCCAACTTATGACAAAATCCTACAACCCTTCAACTAGCTGACCAATCTATCGTCAAACTTAAAGGAATCCTAGAAGACATTGTGGTCTCTATGGACTCCTGGGAGTGCCCAACTGATTTCATTGTTTTGCAACCAAAATTCACTCTTGGGGGTTATCCCTTAATTCTAGGAAGGCCATGGCTAGCCACTATTGATGCTTAGATTGGTTGTAGATTATGAGATATGACTATCTCTCAAGGAAATTCCTCTAAGAAAATCACCATATACCCTTATGCCAAGCCAAGCACTGATTCTGACTTTCCTATTTGGATATGCAATGAAGGTAGTGATAAAGAGAATTCCTTGCAAATACTTACTCTTGATTAGATGATCCTTTATAGGGAAGATATTCAAGATGATATAATCAATAAATTTATTATATATCCCAGTTCATTTGAGCAACCATCCTCTTTATTCTTCAAATACATTTTGGATCAGAAAATTCAAGAAATTTATTCAATCATTGATATCTCTTCATAGTCAGACCATATGCCTTACCCATTTTTCTCCATAGAAGAAACTTACACTACACTTGTAGAGATCAATCCTGACAAAACTTTGAATATCAATGGTAGGCTAGATGCTTTATAGAAGGAACAATTAATCTCACTATTACATGAATATAATGGTGCTTTTGCATGAGATTACATTGATATGCAAGGGATCCATCTTGATCTATGAACTCACCATATTTACATAAACGATGAATCCTTCCCCATCCAACAACCCCAACGATGTATGAACATTGTGCTACTTGAGATAGTGAAAGGTGAATTACAAAAATTACTTAACATCAACTTCATCTATCCTATTTTCAATAGTCAGTGGGTATCACCACTAGTGATTGTTCCTAAAAAGAATGGAAAGTGGCGGATCTGTGTTGATTATTGTGAAATAAAAAAAGCCACTTCAAAAGATTATTTTCCTCTTCCCTTCATAGATCAAGTGTTGGACACATTAGCAAGGAAAAAGTACTTTTATTTCCTTGATGGGTTTAGAGGATACACTCAAATATGCATTTCCCTCGGGGATCAAGACAAGACAAATTTCATCTACCCATGGGGAAACTTTGCTTATTGAGTCCTTCCCTTTGCTCTTTGTAATGCACTCACCACTTTTCAATGGTCTATTCTTGGAATATTTTCCGACTTGATCCATGATATATATATATATATATATATATATATATATATATATATATATACAACTTTACTGTTTTTGGGAACACATTTGAAGAAGCTTTGACTAATTTGAGTAAAGTGCTTAAAAGGTGTCAAGAAAAAATATCTCACTTAGCAATGAAAAATTCATTTACTACTAACCGAAGCGATTGTTCTTGAGCACCGTGTTTCTCCCATAGGCATAAAAGTGGATCCCATGAAAATAGAGGTAACATCCAAACTTCCCATACCAAAAAGTTAAAAAGATGTTTGCAGTTTTCTAGGGCATGTTGGCTATTATCGTAGGTTTCTTGAAAATTTCACTAAGTTAACATCTCCTTTGTTTATTTTAATTAAAAAAGATTTAGAATTCTATTGGAATAACCAATGTCATATTGCTTTTGAAGCCTTAAAAGAAAAGATGTATGTCACACTTGTGTTAAGGGGGCAGATTGGTCCCTACCATTTCATATATATATATATATATATATATATATATATATATGTGTGTGTGTGTGTGTGTGTGTGTGTGTGTGTTATTTAGGCTAGGGAGCCTATGAGTTGAAAGGATAGCGATCCTATAAAATGTAATATGTAATCACACTCAATTATGTTAATAAAATACATCATTGTTGTAGACCAAGTAAGATGAAAGCGTATGGGGGGATAGGGATTGAGAGGAAAAGGGGCTAAGTCAAGGGGCATTAATCCAAGTAATAAAATAATATTATTTCTAAGTCATAAGCTTTATGACATACTTTTATCCTAAGTTCTTAAGGGAAGGGAACACATTACCAAGTGGAGTGAAAGGTAGTTCCTAGAGTGACAAGTGTCAAGATAGGAACAAGAAAATATAATGTGGGGAAATTAGTGTAATTCCCATCATTAATTCCATGATTCACTCAATCATTTGATTCCATCATCAGTACCTTTGCTGGGAGGGATAATTGTGAGTCAATTGAGTACCCAAACAAGAGAATAATTCAGTCCAAAAATTTCCAGTGAAAATTGGATCTTTGTCACTTACAATAATCTTGGGGACTCCATGTAGCTTTTGAACTGTTTCCATGAATGCTACAACTACTATAATTTCTTTAAAAGGCCGAGAAAGAGAGAAAAAATAGGCATACTTTGTTCAATCAATCCAATACTACCATGATGACATTCTTTCCTTGAGATTTGCGTAAACTTGTAATAAAATCCATTGAAACTTATTCATAACGTTGACTTGGCATAGCTAATGGTTGTAAGAGAGCTGGAATCTTGGTTGTCTCTCCCTTGTTCTGTTGGTATACCACACATTCAGACACAAACTTTTAAACATCAATTTTAAGACCTTCCTAGAAAAAATCCTTCTTGATCATGTGGTATGTTTTCAAGATTCATGAATGTCCTTCTATAGTAGAAGTGTGCAATTCCAGAATGACCTTCTATTTGAGTTGGGAATTATTACATAAATAAAGGCGATCATGATACCATAGAAAATTATTCTTCCATACAAAATTATGTAATGAATTGTGGTCCTCCTATAGTTGTTGAATGGTCTTGTAGACCTCTTGATCTCACCTCCATTCTATCCTTGCTTCTTCCACCCAATAAGATTGTGGAATATAAATAACACATAATGAACCTTCTCTTTCTTCTTCTTTCCTTGAAAGGGCATTTGCCACAACATTATGTTTTCCTTTTTTTTAGATAATTTAAAAGTCATAACCTAGCATCTTTGTAACCCATTTTCGTTGCTATTATGGAGATAATCGTTGCTCTAAGAAGTACTTCAACCAATAATGATCTATTTTTACTTTGAAGTGTCTTCCTATTAGGTAAGGGGGTCATTTATTAACTGCATGTAGTATGTCAAACATTTATTTTTCATAATGGGTTTGAGTAAGTTTTTTCCTTTAAGTTGGTTGCTTTCAAAGGAAAGGGACCTTCCTTCTTGCATTATAACTGCATGAATGCCATGTCTATAGGAATCACACTTTACAATAAATGTTTTTGTGAAGTTAGGTGTGGCCAGGACAAAAGTTGTGCACATAGACTCCTTAAGTTTTTCAAAATTTTTCTTTTTTGCTTGAGTCCAATAAAATGCTTTCCTTCTTTAATAATGTTGTTAGAGGTGTTGTTATTTTACCATAGTTCTACAATATGACCCAAATATGACCCAAATATTCCATTTCTTGAACCCCAAAGGCACACTTGGAAGTCTTTGCTTAAATTTGTTGATCTTCTAATATTTTTAATACTCTGTCAACATGTACATGCTCTTCCTAATATTTGTTGTAGATTAGTATGCCATAAAAAAACACGAACACAATTTTTCTAAGGAAGGTCTTGAAAATATAATTCATCAAGATTTGAAATGTTGAAGGTGCATTAGTAAATCCAAATGGCATAACCAAAAACTCATAAGGACCTTCATGTGTTCTAAAGGTTGTTTTGGGAATGTCTTCATGCCTCATTCTGATTTGATGATATCCCAAACGAAGATCCAACTTAGTAAATAAAATTGCTCCATGCAATTCATCTAATAATTCATCAATGCCAATGTTACAAAAAACTAAGTCCTATGGCTAAGGGTCAGGGTGACAATACATAAGTGCCCTAAAATACCACTCTCAAACTCAAATTGGGTAGTTAATTAAAAGTAACTACTTGCAATAACTAACTTTCAGAATATAGAAAAGAGAACATACACGTAATCCAACATTTTATGTATATCTCGCTCAAGAAATTTCTCTCTAGGACTCTTGCACAACAATCCTTTCAAAACTCCTGCAAACAAAGAGACAAGCAATTGCAAATAGGTAGTTATCTACTAAATAACTAGACATGATCATTTCAATTTTCATAATAGATTCAAACAAGATATAAATAATCTCATTAAAAGCACGAATAAACATACAAAATTGGACGAGAATGAGCAATATTTTATTAACAACAACATAGAAGTTGGTTACAATTTGTAACCGCTCGACACGGTCCTGAAACGGGGCTCCAAGTTCCTCCACCCAAGGCTAGATATGACAAGCACAATCTCCAAGGCTTTGTGTTCCAACAGGTCCAAGGAAGCAATGTCTTTCTTTCTGACAAGATAGGGAGAACACAAATTCTAAAAACAAGGGTTTTCAGAGGGAAAGGACAATCTCATAAGCAAGGGGAAAAGGAGACTTGCATAGCTATAATGAAAATGGCAGCATAAGGATCCATTACTTTGTTATATTTTTCTTCCATCCCAAGGCTCTAATTTATACTCCCTTTTGACAGTTGGAGAAGTTATGAACGAGCTACAAGAGGTCGAGAACCTAGGGAACTCATCAACTCCGCCTGAACTATTGGGATTTATTATTATTTTGAACCATTTAAACATGTACATGGGTTGCTAACTAGAAAGGCGCGTATGTACATGAGTTGATTTAAGGAGAGTTGTGTACATCAAGAAAAATGAGATTTTTAAAGTATTTTTTGGGAGGAAAAGGGGGATTTTGGTCTTGCAAGTAGGAAAAGGGATGAAACTAAGGCCAATGAGTCATCATGAACATATGTGGTGTCAAATGATGCTATAACAAACATCAATAGGAAAGTTATTTTTTATTGTCATTTTGTTGAGTGGTCTATAATTTGGAAACATACGCTAAGAACCATAATTTTTTGCAGCCATCACCACAAGTGAAGAGAAAGAACTTTGTCTAGGTTGAATGATGCCAACCTCTAACATTTATGTGATCATGCATGCAATCTCACTCTTCTATGCATATGGATACATGTAAGGCCTAATGTTAGGTGGTACACTTACTGGTTGCAAATGAATAACATGGTCATGATCTCAAGCAAGTGGAAGACCCTTAGGCATTTCTCCAAATACCTTGGAGTGATTGTTGATAACTATTTAGAGATCCAATGGAGTAGAGGACATAGATTTTTGAACATTTAGTGAGAAAAATTGTGCAATTACACGATGGTGTCCCTTTTTGATTATTTTTTTCATGCTATTAAATCTTATCACCTTAGAGGTTTTCCCTTGGATACCACTAAGCTCAATTTCCTTTACTTTTGAGGAAAATCTCATGAAAATATATTGAAAATTAAGGCCCACTGTTCCCAATTATTGTAACCATTGGACCCTTAATACAACATCAACACCACCCATTTGGATGAAAATCATGAGACTATCCAAAAAATACTCCCCCATATTGAGCTTAATATTATGGCACTTCCCAAAACAATTTATGGTACCTCCATCTGCAATCATTACTAGAAACTTTGGTGTCAGATATATAAAGCAATTGAATTTTTTTTCTAATTTGTAATTGATGAAGTTAAGGGTACTACCAAAAGCAATCAACATTGTTACCTTTTTCTTTTTGGTGCATCCTTGTATCTTGAGGGTTTGTGGAGTACTGATTTTGGACAATGAATGACAAAATATCATTGGAGTAGTATCTTCTAGATCTAGATCTTGTGATGGTTCTAATTCTTGATATTCTTCCTCTTCATGGTCTATGTAGAATAATTTGTTCTCTCTACATTTATGCCCCTTACTGTATTTTTTTTCACAATTGAAACATAGTACCTATTCTCTTCTTTCAACCATTTATTGAGTTGTCAACCTTGTCTATTGATTAAGGTTAGGAGAGGGAACATGGTTCTCTCTATAACTATTAGAGGCCACCTTTTCAGCAGACATATATTTTTTTCCACTTTCCTTGCCATGTGAAAAGTTTGCTCTAGGTATTTAGGTTCAAACAGATGCACCTCATGTTGAATGTTCTCCTTTAGAGTGTTCATAAAGAGATTTAACAAATTATCCCTAGGAATTTTATTTACCCTGAGACTGAGCTTTTGGAATTGTTAAATGTGCTTTGTAATTGGACCTTTTTGTTGAATATTTATCGATTGATTAAATAATGTATTTCTCTTAATATCTGGATAATGTGATATGAATTCATCGGAAAAAATGGACCAAGAGATAATATAATTCTTTTTTCGTTCACAAAGCCATCGATACCAAACAAATTGATCATTTTCCAAATAAAAGGATGCAATATGTACCTTTTGTAAGCTTGGCACTTGGTGTAGATCAAATAAATGTTCCATCTAGAATACCCATGTTATAAGATCTTTACCATTAAACTTCCTCATATCAATCTTTGGAATGAAGTAGTTCCTTGGTGCTGACTTGAAGCATTGATGATGTGGATATTGAAGTCATGAATAATCATTATTTTGGGACTCAATATTTATTTCCTCTACATTTTCATGATTGCCTTGGATTTTGGTATCTCCTATAGGGAGTCTCTCATCTAGAGTATGTAAGATCATGGAAGACATAGAATTTTGCAATTATAACATCTTTTTTTCCATATGCTCCCGATTTTCATCCATCATCTTTTCCATTTCCTTTTAAAGGTATTCCTGAGATTGTGATAAATCATTGTTTTCAACATACTAGCACTCATTTCATCAACTTGGTTTTTTAATTGGGTTAGCATGTTTTCTAAGTCTTCACTTTCTTCAGATGCCATGTTTTAGTTTTTACGAGGAGTGCCAGTGTTATTTCTTGTAGAACCTTTTGCAATGTGAGAAAATAATACTTCTCCTCTTTTTCCTCTTTATCACAAATTTTGAGTCATCAAAAATAGATCTTCCAATCAAAATTTATGCCAAATGTAAGTTATGTACTTTTCAAACCCTTAATTTGGAGTATGCATGGATGGCTAACCTTTGTCTTGATATATATATGAACTTTGAACCCTTCTGAGTATGAAATTTCAGTCTATAGTACTATGATATGACTTTTTAAACTCCTAAAAATTTCACATTCTAAAAATTCATTGATAACAGGTTATAGCACAAATACCAAAATGGCTTGTTTAGGAATAATTTAAGGATTACTAAAATACCTCAACTTCCATACGATATATCTCACAAATTATAATGATTCAATTTCTAAAAAAAAATTCACATGTAATTCAATATGTTTCCTTAGGATTATGAAATTTTTTGAGTTTGAAACTTCACCAAATTAGTTTATAACGAAAATAAAAATATGGCGCGATTGAGACTAATTTCAGGACTAGTCACAAACCCCAACTTCCATAGAAAATATCTGTGAAACTCTAACTACCCACAACTTGAAATTTGTACCATACGTACTTCTCTATGTGTCCAAGTATTCAAAAATTTTCACTATTTGAAACTTCTCAGAAAAAAAAATTATAGCAAAAATCCCAAGATAACACCTTTAAAACTGATTTTAGGATGAGTCAAAAACCCTATCTTCCACAGGCTATACCTCCTAAATTGTAACAAAAAAAAAATTAAATTTTTTACCATACGTACTTGGATATGTCACCCGAGTAACCTCCAAATTATGTTGTTTGAAGCATTCTAGAAAAAAATAAATTATAGTGAAAATTCCAATATTACTCGCTTGAAGCAGCAAAACCCTAGGATATATGCTATGATACCAAATGTTATGAACCAACACCTTGTGACTGATATAAAACCAAGAATAATAGTCCACTTCGATACGATGAGATCAGATGATCCTAAGAGTAGGTCTCCTTGGTATATATATATATAGGAGACAAAGAGTACAATTATAATGAAAGGGTGCAATGAAGGGTTCTAGCCTACATAAAAATATAACACTAGAAATGTAATAGTTCAATATCTAGGGATTAATAAGGGGTTTTATACATAAAATGGGGTTTTGTCTAGGGATTAACATATTTCTTAAAAAAAGACTTTGCCACCTTTTGGATTTTGTTATATAATAGTGTGCTAGAAGGAGGGCTTGGTTCTTTGACCTTGTGGATAACAAACACAAGTTATAACAATCTAAGCTAATCTAGCAATGACATTGGCAACTTTATGATTTATAAGGAGTGCCATAATAATGGCTATGTCCTTGCCAAGAATGGATTGAATTTGGGAATGTTATGGAAAGCATTTTGTTAGGGGCTAGTTTATGCATTATTTTTGCTTAGTGATAAATCAAGTGAGGTAAGACCTTCAAGACCACATTACTTACATATAAACATCATAGCTAATAAGGTGCAAGTATGATAGTCTTTCATAATAATAAAACCTTAAATTATTCCATATGAATGCTAAGGCTATGATAAAAATAACATTTATGACAACATGGAAATTTTAGCCAAGATTCACCTGGATTGAATGACACTCAGACTTAGTATCTAGGATCAACCTAGCCCTCGACATTTCAAATTACCCTTTTGCAATAGGAAGTGCAACCTAAAACTAAGCTTGTTGAGATCCAATAAAGAAAAACTTTGGATCTCCTAAAAGCACTTGCAAAAGGAAATTGTGAAAATGCTAGATTAAGAAGTGAACATACCAAATGTGTAGAAGAGCAAGGTGATTCCAATACTTTGTAGGAAAATATTGTACATGCACAAGAAGAAAAACTTAAGCTACAAAAATATGTTTCATAAAAGCAAGTCATTGACCTTAAGAACCTTCACATTATGTTCTCTACTTGGGAAGGGAAAAATAAATCATGGTAGCATAATTGGTATTGAAATTCATAATATTAGGCAACATGGAAGAAGATTTGAATGAACTAGAAGATAAGAACAACACATTGTTAAACAAGTTAGAATTATATGCTTAGGAGAATAAATCTAAAAACAAAGATACTTGAGAGATAATTTCTTGACTTCATAGCCACAACAAACTATTGGAAAACAAGTGCTCAAGACATCATAAGGATACCATTCCTTTAAGAGGATATCAAAAGACCTACAAGAAAAGAACAATGGATTCACGAGGGAGATAACCAACCTCAAAGCCTCCATACTAAAAAAAGAAAAGTTTACCCATGTTTTGGAATAAAAAAAGGATGCACTTGTGAATGAGATCACCTAGAGTAAGCAACAATTGCATTTTCTATTTAAAAAACACGAGTGCTTCCAAAAAGAGATATAATCACTCAAAAAACAATAGTTAATGAAGCTTGATAGGCAGAAGCCTAATAGGCTTCAGTAGTTGTTTGGAAAGATTAATTACCATATATGTTGTCACATGTGTTGATATAAGTTATATGGATTATGGTAGTTTAGAAATTTTAGCTAGGATTCACCTAGGCTCAAACCACACTCAGTTGCTAGGATCAACCTAACCTTGGAATTTTTTTGTCGGCTTCATATTTTTGAATTTGTGGAATGCATTTTTTTTTTATCTACATTTTTCTCTATATATATTAAGGGATGCTTACACAAATTCAAAAGTACACACTCATGGTAACATTGGATGCATTCCATTGACCTAGAGTGAGTATTCAATGGAGATCATAATGGATCACATCTAGAAGGGTTCTAGGCACTGACAAAGTTGTTGGTAGCATCACCAACCATAAAACACTCTTGTGTTATTACTTAGGAAGGTCACCCAAGCATATACAATGTAGTGGAGGCTGCCAAATTTTGTTGGTCTTGGGAACTTGACACAACTTGTCAAAGCATTGGATTAAGCCTATCGTTTTCCCCCATTATCATGGTTTCATGTGAGTTAATATTTTTTTTTCCACTTAGCATCTAGAGATAATGATCCTCACTAGTAATTTAAAACTTACCTACAATTTTGTTTTGATTCATGAGACAAGGTAGTGTTAGTTCGATTCAGTAGACAAGTTATGAGTCTATGTTCTCAATTTTGATAGGAAATTTATAAGGCAAGGTTTTTGGTTCAATTAATGCATTAATACAAGTTTGATTTATGCATTAGTCCTTCTCCTCATTCTAATCACATTTGCTATTATCCTTTCTTTCCATTGCTATTACTATTATTAGTGCTCTAACTATTCTCCTTCAGATATAAGAGAAAATTTACCATAAAATTATCTAGTAAGGTGACTTATGGAATTCATGATTCTCTCCTCAAGATATAAGAAAAAATAGATGTCTTTATACCAATTAGTAGAAACTCCCTTATGGCCCTTACATTGGTATTATGGAAACTTGGTCGTTTCAGTTCCTATTACTCTAGTATTAAGGAAGCTTGGTTCTTTGGGTTCCTATTTTTCATCAAATTGTGAGAACAATTATTTTCCACATTTTGTAGGATATTATGTACATCTATTTGGTGGGATAATTATATATATGGTATGAATTATAATTTCTAAAATAAATCATTGTAGGACAATACCCTATGGGACAAAATGGTACAGGACCAACACAGAATAAAATAATTCGTTAGCAACAAATTCAATTCTATAAGCATATCAAAGGTGTACGAAAAATAAAGTTGAGAACTCATAAAGAGAGAAGACATGAGCACGAGTAACAAAAAATTCATTAGGAAAAGTAGGAGCAAATTTTAGTTGTTTGATCTATTAGTAGTATGAAAGTTTGATGTTTAATATGTGTGTTTATGTTACAACCAAAAATTCAAAATGTTTGTATGTAATTGGACCTTGAAATGTACCAGGAAGCATATCATGTTAAAACTAGAGACCTCATCTCCTTGTATTATTGATACTTACAATTTTTTTCATCACCAAAATAATCAATTTACTACAATTAAAGCAATTTTAAATCAATTTGAAGTTTATATTTGTATTTCATTTTCGTGCAAAAACTCAGAAAGGGCCTCCCATGAAAAACTTATCAAGTGAGTCACTATCTTTGTTTATTTTCTTTTTTCCATTTCGGTGCACTCATTCTTAGTCTTCATAATGGATTTCTATAACTTTTCAATTTAAAATTTACTCAAGCACTAGGACACCAGATCAAGAATTAGTTTGAAACCATACATATAACATTGAATTGGAGTTCATGTCCTAAGAAGCCAAGAATTAATGTTAAGGCTTTGTCTCCTTAACAATTGAACACATGGGAATGCATAGCAAGGACATAACTTAAGGAGATAAGGAGAGAAAAACCCGTCTTATGGAGTGTGCATTGGTCTTCGTGAACCCTATATATGGTAGTCATGGTGGGCTCTGAGGGGAGGGGGCCTTCTCCCCCTCCTGATGAAGATGAACTCACATTTTAGGAAATGGTATCTACATCGGTCAAGAATTCGAAAGCACAACCTACCAAATTCGTGAAAAATATTAATGAAATTCCCAAGGTATCTCTCCCACCCTCAACAACAAGGAAGAAAACTTTGGCAGTCACTGAACGAGGGTTGGTAGGCTAATTTACTAGCATTTGGTCGTCTCCGAAAACAATTTCGTTCTAGATGGAAAATAATTGGAAACCCCTCATCAAAGGTTCTCTGAATCATTTCTTTTCTGGAAGAGGGTTTTTAAGTTTTTTTATTTGAGTACAAGGAAGTACGGGACTTAATATTTCGAAGTGGACCGTATTTTTTAGAAGAAAGAGGAATGTATTTGAATAAATGAACCCTAGATTTCAGTCCTAAAAATGATGTACCCTCAGTCGTTCTAGTTTGGGTAATATTGTCGCATCTTCCTCTGCATTGTTGGAGCGATGATGAACTTTGAAGTATTGGAAATTCTATTGGTAGATACATAGATTGGGTAGAACCAAAGGAGGTCCTCTTCTCTTGTGCAAGAATTTGTGTAGAATTAGACCTAGAGAAATATATTCCTAAAGAAATTGTCATCACCTTATACAATTGGGAGCATGTGAAACAAGTGGACTATGAAAAATTAACCTTCAAATGTAAACTCTGCCATGAATATGGACATTTTGCAAGGAACTACAAGAAGGCAGAACATGCACCAACTAGCACCGGAAGAGAGGAGAAATGGCAAGCGGTTTCTAAAAATATGGGCTTTGGAGGAAACAAAGGATAATTATTTGGTCCCTCAACAACAGGCCCTTTCATTTCTAGGCCAAAATCGCCAGTTAAAAAAGACAACATCCCTCCAAAAAAGACCCCTGCCCTATCCAACAAGTTCAAGTCTCTATCTCACCTGGAGGAGTCTGCAGAGGAGGAATCCCAAGTCCCTTTTTGTTGTTGGAATAACAAGTCAAAATCAAACTTTGGTCCAAATAATCCCTCATCCTCAGCCTAGTTCGGGTGTAGTGTCCCTGAAGTCAAAACAAGGTCCTGTCATCTTCTTAATTTCCAACCCTCTTGAACCTCGATTGGAAGATTTGGACACATTCAAATATGTTGAAATAGATTTCTTAGATGCCAAATATAATTCAGAATCATAAAGTATGGGAGAAGAGGGACAAGAAGATAAAGCCTCAGAAGAAATTATGCCAAGGAAACCAGGACAAAAACCTGTCGAATATGTGAGGGAGGAATAGGCTCAAAAATATATTTTGTTGGGTTCACAAAAAAATCTAACAAATATGATAGGAGGATGATCGAAAAATAACAAGGCTCAAAGTGGGAAAATAGGGAAAAAAGGGGGCTCCCAATATAATCCTCTTAAGTAATGATTATAGTCTCCTGGAATTGTAGGGGTTTAGGCCACACACAAAAATCCCAGGCCGTCAAAGATCTCATAAATTCTAAAAAGTTGTTTATCCTACTTCTTTAGGAGACCAAGATGAAAGCATAATAAGTAACCAAACTAAGTAATTTTTTTTGGATAAACAAAGATATAATTGCAGAGGATGCAAGAGGCGCA
The DNA here is from genome assembly GCA_009831015.1 of Picea engelmannii. Taxonomy (NCBI): domain Eukaryota; kingdom Viridiplantae; phylum Streptophyta; class Pinopsida; order Pinales; family Pinaceae; genus Picea; species Picea engelmannii. The sequence goes on along the minus strand of ML782487.1, from coordinate 1,224,769 downwards.
TCCGACAAAATATGCACCTTATGGAACACTCAAGAGGTAAGTTTGATCCAACATTGGATTCTCACCAAATTTTATCATAAGAAGATCAATCTAACTTTCTCTATTATTAATGTATATATTCCAACGAACCCCCACAAAAAATATGAATGGTGGGAATCAATCTCAAATTTGAGGAACTCTGAATCAATAAATCCTTGCATCATAGCTGGAGATTTAAATTTGATTGGAACCAACTCGGAAAAAAGAGGGAGGATTTTCGATAGAGATCCCTTCCGAAGAAATTTTGAGGATATCCTTTTTGATTGGGACCTCATGGACATCCTTCCTCATAGAGGAAAATACATGTGGACCAATATGGGTGTTGGGTCTAAAAATATTGCAACAAGGCTTGATCATTTTCTTGTTCATAGAAACCTTTTTTAGTGGAACACTTCAATCAAGTCTTACATTTTTCCCTCTCTCATTTTTTATCACAAACCCATATCCCTTCATCTCTAGGACCTTCCAAATTTTTTCCCTCTCCCTTTCCGTTTCAATCTAATATGGCTACAACATAAAGAAGTGGTGGATTTGGTTTCTTCCACCCAGAAGACCCCTGGAACTCCAGTTTACATTTGGGATAAAAAATTATCTCTGGTCAAACAAGCTCTAAACAGTGGGCCAAGCTCCATTTTGTCCATCCCTCCTCTGAAAAACTCCAAATCAAAAGTAAACTAGCCGAGCTGCAAAAAGATCTAGAGGACCAAGAAATTGCTTCGTAGTTGCAAGTAGAGGAATTCAACTTACAATTCCAATATTAAGAAGCTTTGAAAAGAGAAGAATAAATCTGGCGCTTGAAGTCTTGGAGCTTACGGCTTCAGGTTGGTGACAAAAACACCAGATATTTCCAAAATCAAGCTAAACTTAGGCAGAGCAGGAATAATGTATCTAAAATAACTTTGGAAGATGGTTTTCTGAAATCAAAACTACTTCCAATTCCTATTTTTCTGAATTATACACTCAACAAAATCAAGCAAGTCAAGACAACATTGCCTCCATGCTTGAACATATCCCTTCCTTGATCATGAATGAGGAGAATATGGAACTTACTCTTCCTATTACCAAGAATGAAATCCATTTATCCATTTGTATTCTGGATCCAAAGAAGGACCCTGGCCTAGATGGTTTCTCCATATCCTTTTAATGCTTCCAAATTATAGCCAACCGTCTTAAGAAGGTCCCCTCCAGAGATTATTTTTCCTAATAAATGCGATTTTATGCAGGATATACAAATAGTGGATAACATTATGCTTGTTCAGGAGGCCATCCATTCAAGTTCCACTTCAAAAATGAAAGGTATGGTGATCAAATTAGATATAGCCAACGCCTTTGATCGTGTTCACCATGGTTTCCTCTTTAAGATAATGGAGAAATTTGGGTTCAACTCCTAATTCATAAAATGGGTCACAAGTTGTATTGGAAACCCATGGATTGCCCCTCTTGTAAATAATAGGCCTTCTAAAATTTTTTAGATCAACAGGGGTCTTCGTCAAGGTTGTCGTCTCTACCCCCTCCTTTTCTTGTTGGTAGATGAAACCTTAAGTAGAAAATTGGAGCATGAAAGAGATATTGGGAACCTACCTGGACTTCAAATAGAAAGAGGGGTAAAGAATGTCAACCATTCCCAATTTGCAGATGATACTCTTTTTCTAGGGGGTGCCTCAATCATCATCGCCACAAGATTCAAGTGAGTCATAGATTCTTTCCTAGATGCTTCAGGAGGGGATGTTAATAGTGGGAAGTGTCATGTTTTTTGATGGACAACCTCCCCGATAATTTTGAGATCCATAGCTCCGATCTTTCGGTTTTCTCGGGTTGAAAATTTGACTTCTTTCTGATATCTGGGCATACCCATCACGCTCAAATCCTCACATACTTAGATATGGCAACAAATCATTGAAAAAATTAGCAAGAAATTTGACCAGTGGGGATATAAATGGCTAAATCCCGTTGGGAGGGTCATTCTTATAAAATCATTCTTATTCTCTCTCTCTATTTATCATAGCTCTACCATCTTGGCCCCAAAAGGATATCAATGAAACTCATGACCTTTCTATGGCAGGATGGGAGATCAAATAACAAAAAATTTCATCTGATAAATTTCAATCAAGTCACCAACAACAGAAGTCATGATGGACTTGGCATAAGGGAGCCTTGACTAATGAATCAATCCATGGGAGATAAACTTTTGTGGAGGCTAATAATTGGCATCTTGGAGTGGTGGACACAATCTTTGTGGAAAAAATACTTCAATGTATTGCGAGGAAGAAGCTCCCGCCTCCAACCAAAAGTTAACAATGGATATCCCGTTTTCAAATTGTTTCCTGTTGCTAGACCCCTTATCTTTGAAAAATTGAACTAGATACTTGGAAATGGGCGAATGATCAACCCTTGGGAAGACAAAATCATGGAGATTAAGAGACTTGATAATATTTCCTCTCTTCTCCCGCTTCAAGGTTGGATGGAATCCCAAGGACTATGTTCCCTTACAGATTTGTCAACATGGGCCCTTGATGGCTCCTACGAAAGATGAAAATATCCTCACCCCCTTCCTCATCTCGACCATATTTTTAACAAGTTTATTACTTCATTGCAAGGTTATTCCCCCCGAAATAAAAATGTCTCGGATGCATGTGGATGGGGCTCTTCTCTTTATTATGTTAAAATATGATACATTTCACTTTCAAAAACCACCCATGGTCATCCTCGAGCCAACTGGTGGGAAAAAGTCTAGCACAATGATGGTGTTCTCAACATTAATTTTTTGGTTGGCTTTTGGTGCATAGACAAATTCTTACAACAAAGAATTTAAAAAAGAGAGGAATAAGTGGGCCTTCTTGTTGTGTTCTATGTCAAAATGTAGAGGAAACCATACAACATATTTTCATATATTGTAGTTTTGTGAAAGAAACATCGTATCATGCTCTGGGACCCCTTCATCCTCAGCTAAGATGGCCCACAACCTTTTCTCCCTTTAATGGAGAAGAAACTATATTGGGAATCTCAAGAACAAATCCATTTTTATAATATATTGGGAAGTTGTCCCCAAATATATTTGTTGGGGCATCTGGCTAGCTCACAATAAAAGGATCTTTGAAGATGACAAAAAAACTCCTTGTCAACTCTCAACTAAAGCATGCACACTACTTACAAAATACATGAGACAAAGCGTACAATGGAATCTCCAACCCATTGACAACCTTGAACACCATTGGATAAGTTCCTTCATCGTGGGATCCATTTTGCCTCCTAAATTAAATCCCCCAATAAATGCACCAATTTGGGTGATAAGACTTGATAAATCATATTTCTCGTCTTGGCAAGCTAAGAAAATAGACAATATTCGATTTTTTGATGGAGATTTGTGAGCAAACCTAGGGGTGGCAGGTGCGAGGGGGATTATTTACAATACTAGAGGTCGAATAGTTACCAACTATGCCTAGGGTATTGGATCTTTAACCAACAATGAAGCAGAGACTTATGCACTCTACTCTGTCATCAATATGGTTCTATCCAATTGAATAAAACAAATTATTGCTTGCGTAGATTCTATGCTAGTTATAAGAGCTATAGTCCAAAATAATATCGAAAGAGGCAATATATACAAGGGCATCATGTCTCACACTTTAGACATTCCTAAGAACTTTGACAAAACAACTCTCTACCATATCAAGCGAGAACACAATATGGAGGCAGGCAAAAATGCAATGGTTGGATCTAGATTAAGCAAAGGTCAAATGTTAATAAAGGGTGAATTAAGATCCATCACTTACCTTATTTACTGTCATGATTTGTTTTAAAGGAAAGGACATGTGGGGAGGGAATCAAAGTCATGTCGACACCCGCTCACTTCAGGTCGAGTTACTTCATTCATTACACAAGTGCATGTGCAGTTGGGTTATTATCGCAGGAGATTATGGAAAGGATTGTTGGTTCAATACTCAGGGCTCCATAGGTCAACCATGGTCCCCATCCAACCACAGTTGATGACGCTCTCAATCATTAGAAAAACCCTTTTGGTATTTGCCTCCTGGTTACCAGGTATCCTCGGCTCCCTCCTGAGTTGTTCATTTCCATTTCCTTCGTTTTAAATGTGAATCTCCATTATGTTTGCTGTGAGTGGCCTCTTTTAGATTATTTTCTTAGTTAAAGGGAGGATTTCCATTTTTGAACCAACCATTTTCTTGAAATCAGATTAGGGGTCTTCTCCCTTTCTCCCTCTGGTTATATTCACCCCCTGAATCTTATTTCTAAACTTTTATGTTCTTCCTTCAGATTTTGGGAATTGGTTTGGTGTTTTTGGAGCCCGAATTCGCCAATTTTCAAAACCTAGAGGATTTAATTGGTGTAATTGGAGTCTCCCCAAGGTCCTATCTATTTTTACCCTTGAGACCTATTTCACTCTTACCAGTCCCCCTTCCTCCCCTATCAGGCTTCAACTCTATTTCAAGAACTCTCTCATCCTTTACCAACGTCGTGTCATTCCTTTACCCTTTGATAACCTGAGACCTTACATTTATCGAGCTCATATTTCTGATTTTGCGCCCAGTCTACCCCCAAATATATCCCTTCCTCCTGTAAGGATTAATCCAGATCCTTTTCCCATGTGTTCCCTGCAAATTAAGATTCGTAAGTGTAACTCTACGGAGATGTAAATTTGTAACACAATGGAACTAGACTGGAACGAGGTCAAAGGCACCCTAAAGTGGTACAAGGATATTTTTGAATGTATCATGACTCAATTTGGAGAATTCATGGGAAGATTCAGTAATATGGAAAACATAGTTTCCGTCATTTTCAATAGAATCGAGAACTTAAGCCAAGAAAGGAACAAAACCGTTTCCATAGAACAAACAATAGCCATTTTTATGCATAGAATAGAGAAAATGGAACAAGAAATCAACCAATCTCGAGAAAGGGAGGTTGAAAGGCACATGATTCATGAGATAGAATTGATTGTGGCTACGTTTCTCTAAAGGCTGAATATACTTGAACAAGAAAGAGATTTCTACAGAGCTCGAGCAACCCCACAAGTCTCAAACTTAGGATCAAACAATCACAATTCAAGGAACACTCAGGTAGGCCAATCAGGAACAAAACAAAAAGGACAAGATGCAAAACCTATGGACACAAAGGATATTGCACAAAGCTTGGCTGGAATGCAGGATGAACCAACTAACACCATAGAAAACTGAAGTTTTTTAAATGCATTTTGATGATGGGGCAATTTATTAGAACATATGACAACCTAGTTGCCCGGACATATAAGTTTCACCTTGTTTTATACGATAGGAAACACATAGATATGAACTCCGATTTTGAAGAGTCAATTTTTGTAATTTTTTATTGCTACTTTGCCTCTAACGCAACCCTTTAATATATATACAAATTTTTAGCTTCTTTAAAAAAAAACATTTTTAAAAACATTGAATTGGAGTTTGACTTATGGTCCTTTTTAAGAACCATAATCTAAATTAAAATCATTTTAAAAATAACTACCATGTTTTTCTTAACAAGGATGCTTTTACAAATCACAACAACTAACAACTTAACCTTTGTTGCATATCAATATCACATAAAAATTTTTTATGAATAGTGTTGCAAATGAAGTAATAACCTTGAAAAAATCATGTGAAATGCACAAAGAAAAGTAAACAAAGCATTTGTAACTATTAAAACACTTAGGCTTCTATTAGGTTTATCTTGATATAACTTAGTTGTTTTGTTAATCTCAACCTCTATTAGAAAAGTAACATGATGATTAGAAAAGTAACATGATGTTGAAGTTGAAAAAATCAAACCTTATTACTCTAAAAAAAAAAAAAGGTTTTAGACAATATTCAACTATAAGAATAACAAAAAAAAATAACTCACTTGGAATATAAGCCGCTATATCTCATTATGGATGAACTCCTCTATGACGCAGGTGTTAATGTATTTTTGGATTGAAGTAGGCTCGGTTTTCATGTCTTGGATCAAATTAACAACAACATCATGGAACAAGTGTTCATGGCTTCTTGGATTGGAGTAGGGAAAGTGTTCAAGACATATTGGATGAGAGTGGCAACAACAATGATATTTTGGTTTGCCCTCCTTCTTGGTGAGGAGACCACAAATCATCCCTTCATATTCCAAGAAAGATTAAGTTGGAGAACCAAAGTTATCATGAAAATAATTTCCAAGACATATTGCCCTTCATTCCTAAAATTCTACAAAATAGAGGAGACTAAGAAAAGTATTTTAAGATTTATCATATTTAACTTATGCTTAAATATGATTGCAATGAATAGTGAAAATGACGAACACTAGAATTTATTTGATACACTTTGTTAGAACTACTTGATATATTAATACCATCTAAAATGTGTATGGATTTAGATGATATATTATTACCATCTAAAATAATAATTTATGAACTATGTCAAGCTCAAAAATAAGAAAGTACTACTAAGAAATAATAATGGTGGTATGTCATAGTTGTTAGTATTGTTAAACTTTAATATACTTTGTCATATCTACTTTATATATTAATTATGTCGAAGGTATATCTTAGGAACAGGTTTTGTAGAAAACCTGTCAACAGGTTCACAGGTTTTGAGAAACCACCATTACTGTCCACCCATGTCATCATTGAAAACTCCCTTCCAATTTTTAACATATAGCCTCTTGACACATCGTCTTTCTTATTGCCTTCTTTACCCAGGTTGTTTGAGATATCAACTATGAGACGTATATGAATGCCAAAGTAATGAAGTGTGTCAGGACACATTTTCAACTATGAATGCTAGTTTTTGGACACGTATATTATGTACTTATCACTCCAGTTGTCAACCGAGCATAGGTTTTAGGAAACCATCCCTTTGAAACTGCCCCTTTGTCATCGTTTGAATTGCGAGCTCACCGCCTTTTGTTGCACCTCTTTCTGTCAAGTTGCACCACCCCAAACAGTGCAGTATGCGCGTACAACTGTCCCTCCCCATTTGACTTTGCTTTGCTGGCTCATATAGTTCCACTGCAACAAATGAAAAAGAGGAATCAAAATTATCACCCACGAAGAATAATGGCTCACCGACGCTTGAGAGGTTTGATTGCATTGTAAATCCACCATCGTTGTTGCCCCTTTAAATCGGAAGCCAAAAGCTCTGCCCACTTCTGCTATGGTGTGAAAGGAATCCTCTGTACTTGTCCTTTTAGGTTTCATTGGGCAAAAGGAAACCTCTGTACTTGTCTTTTGAGGTTTCATAGGGCGCCAGATCTCGCAGGTTGGTCTTATCTTTGTTTTTTATAGTATAAATGAAATTGCTAATGCGATGGCCTTAGCTTCTCCTCCTCCCAAGGCCCTCATACTGCTATAGAAAAATTTGATGAAAAATTATCAACAAATATCTCAAATTGCAGACGCTATGAAATAATAGATTGTAGATTTGATTTTTCTTAGCTTCTCCTCCTCCCAAGGCCGTCATACTGCTATAGAAAAATTTGATGGAAAATTATCAACAAATATCTCAAATTGCAGACGCTATGAAATAATAGATTGTAGATTTGATTTTTCTTAAAACAATGTAGAGATGAAAAATTGCATTGTTATTCCCACCATGTTCAAATTACGAATTTTTAGTGTCAGAAACTCGAAATCTCACACCTTTTTTCTATTGCCAGATGAAATTCACATCTTTGTTATTTCTTGCTGAAGCTTTCATCACATCTTTGCTATTTCTTGATGAAACTTTCATCTGATTCGCAGTGTGAATTTCCAAATGTTGAAGTCTTTAAATCTTCCAAAACCATTGACTTAGCACTTTCCAGTCCCTGGTTAAAATTTTTGGTCATTCTCTGTAAAATTTCTTTAATTATCAGAAAAATTTAAGGTGATCAATTCGTCGGCAGTAAGAGTAGACTTCTGACATGCTTTTACTGGATTTTCAATAGGAAAACGGTAGAGACCTTGATGTCTTTGTTTTCTTTTAAGATCTGCATTTTGCAGCTGTCCTTTGACTACTTGAATTAGGAAACCTAGCGTGGAAAGCACGTGACCCTGATTTTTCGGCTTCTTCCTCGTTTTTGGCTTGCATTTTGGTGTATCTTTTCATTTTCCTCCTGTTCGTTGGTAAATTTTGCCGAGAAAACTGTCGAGTATTGGTTTAAAAGTTACGCATATCGCGATTTATTGTTAAAAGATGAAAATTTGATTCTTCACTTATTTTTCATTCGGAGGAGTAATTCTTAGGAACTATCGAAGATCAATGTGCAGTGGCAGTTAATTAACTGTGAAATACTAAGATCCAGTTCCACATATTAAAAGTGTTTGGAGTGCCTCCTTTATTACTTTTTTAGCCTGATTTTCTTCTGGATTTGAGCCTGCAGGAAGAAATAACAGTGTGCAGGAGAGATCAGACATACCAGGATATCTTGTTGGATCTGGTGTGGTGGTATTTGGATTAAGCTTTAGGTAGAAATTAAAGTCGAAGAAGGCCACGACTGTTTCATAAACAGTTTTTAAGGCACAATCTGTGTACATTTCTTTATAAGGGTGTAAGAAGAGACAGAAAAGCTGCAGTGGCTTGGAGGTCTGGCAGTGGCAATGGAGCCACAACAAATGGCATGGTATTGTTTTCTAGCTCCTGATTTTGGTAGAAATTATAAATATCCCTGATGAGTGGAAGCGCATGTTCTTTGATCTTCTCTAGCCGCATCTTAAGCTCTCGATTACCCTAGGTCATGAGTTTTGGTGTGGGTGAGATGCATAAAGTTGTAGACAGGTTCAAAATCTCTCCAAATTAGGCCCATGTAATTTGAATGCAGGTGAAGAATTAATTACCTTGAGATGAAGAGGTATTGAAGAGAATCTTGTTGACGATAGAATTGAGAAGGACTAGGATATTGTTGTGGTTAGCAGACTTGAGAAGATTTGGTTTTGTGTGTCTTTTTCCATTGTTGTAGAAAGTGGAGGTGCTGATCTTGGATCCCTCCACATGATCCCATGCATATCCATTATCTGGAATGACGAAAAAGGTTATGCACAAAACATAATACGATGATTTTTTTTTTTAATCATTCATCCAATCCTATATATTTGAATGACGATATTTTTTATTTTTTTTAATTGTTTTTTGGGGTAAATAACCTCAGGCCACCTAAACAAATATCTCTTTTCTTTTCATAATTATTATATCTCCAAAATGAGAAAGTACTTATTCTATTTCTTTAAAATATTTTAACATTTTTGTATTTTTTTAAATTTAAATTTATAAATTTAAAATTTGTTTTTCTTTATTCAATATTTTTTTCATATTTTTACACTTAAGAAGAATTCTTAATTATTAAATATGTTTTTTTCTTTGCTTAAATATTGTATCTCCAAAATTAGAAAGTATTTATTCTATTTTCTATTCACATTATTTTCTGTTAAATTTTGATTTTGTAACATCCCGCTCTTGTGGTGCACTGAGCCAACTTATTCTTTGAGGATATTTGCGTGCAAGTGATCCAAGTTATTATACTATTGGTTGTTTTGATTATTATTATGAGATATTTTGGATTTGATAATATGTTATTTTGTTGTATTTACATAGAAAGGTGCTATTGACTGGGTTTTCCTGAGTGTGCAGGACTCTGGACATTGAGGATGCAGAGGCATCGATGAAACCCCTTGGACTCTGGATCGAGTTAGGGAGTGGATTGTTATGATTTGAATGTTGTTGATGTGACATATGTACATATGATTAGATGTTATGATGATTGATTATTATTGTTGATATGATTTGTGTTAGAATATAGAAGATTGTGTGCTCGTTTACCATTGACGATACCCTCGTCACCCAACCATAGGCCGAAGCCACCCTCCGAGCACCTTAACCTTGACTGAGAATTACTCTAGAA
>ML782487.1:1198237-1209796 GCA_009831015.1 Picea engelmannii | reverse complement strand
GTCCTTTTTATAAAATTTCAATTCATGAAAGGTTCTTTTATAACTAATAAGAGAAATTCAAACTTTAATTATTAAAGTAAAAATTTAATGGAGGATTAAATTCATAAAAAGAGTAAATGGTTGTTTGTCTAAACTTGCTAATTCTGAACTTAGTTAAAAAACAGAAAAGCAAAACCAAAAGAAAAAGGGAAACTTAAAGAAAAAGGGAAACTTAAATAGAAAGGGGAATGTCTAACTTAGTAAGGAATCTAGCCTTGGAACTTTCTATTTATGAACTAAACTAGGAATTAAGTAAGGTGTAAGTCATTTACAAATTGTAAGGGAATAATATGACACCGATGAGTGTTTTTAGGAACGCTTTTAGGTGGGTGGGGGAAATAGGAATATTTAATTAATTAATAAAATTGATTTTTTGGTGCAACTAGGGGATCGGGGGACATGTGTACGGGGGAGGTTTTTCCTAATTAAATAATTAAAAAGGTGAATCTAATGAGGGTTTGAGAAACTATTGATTAATAAACTCTATAAAAGAGATGGCAGAGGAGGAGTATGGAGCATGATTTGGCTTGCGTAACGTTACGCTGCTGAAATTTATCTTGACTAAATTTTCTCTTAAAGGAGTTGGGATACCCAGCTCGGGTAACGCATGGTAGCTCGACCTTGCGAGGCGAGCTGGGTGCTATCATTCTCTGGTATTGTGTGTGTGCCCCCTTTGCAGCTCGGGGGGCTTAGGGGAAGAAGATTACCCCTAGCGTTGGCTGGGAGGTACCGGTGAGGTCACATCGGTTGACAAGCGGGAGCTGGACAGAGCGCGCACGGGATAATGACTTCGGAGAATTCACATTTGGCTATGATATGCGTGTGTATATTTTTATTATATGATAATTAAATGATGTTTATGGGCCTTCAGTTAAGGTACTTCTACTGTGTCAAGGTTTATGTTTTATTCAACGTACACTATCCAGAGATTTATTTTGATCTTTCAATGAATCTGTCTTGATGATCCCAATGTTTTATGATCAGAGAATTTGAAGTCATCCCATCTTTGTGCTCATTGTATTTTTGATTAATTTCCCATGGAGAACCCAAAATCTGAATGCAATTTCTCCTCTGCATTTTTATTTATTTATTTATTATGAAGAAAATTTGTGTTTTTATCTTCTGTTCCTTTATCCTTTAAGTTATTAGTCTGTGCGTGAGCAATTGGCTAGGAGCCAAATCGACTGTCTTTTACTCCGGTGTTAAATATTTAGATCCAAATGCCCTACTTTCATGTGCATGGATAATGAGTGAAGAATAAATTATCTGCCCAACACATTCCTTATTGCATGCAACGAAAACACTTCCCTATTGCTCTGCAATTCTGGTTGCATTATTCAGCATTTCATTTTATTTTTCCCAGCAAATCCATTGCTTGCACAACGAAAATTCCTCTTCATTTCTCTGTGAATTAATGTTGAATTTACTCTCTGCATTCATGTTTATTTTTCCCCTTTAATTCAATGTTTGTGTGTTGCCCCATTCCTTGCATTTGCATGGAGTCCTCATATTTTACCTCAACGAACAACAATGATATTCTTTGTGTTGCTTCAGATCTTGGTGAATTTCTTGCTGTGATTTTCATTAAAAATAGCCCATTTTTTTTCTTGGAATTTACTCAGCGATTCCATGATTCTTACCTTACGATCTTACCTGGATTTTTTGATGTGTTTTTCATTAAAACTACCCTACATATTTCTTAAACCATGTGTTGGCACAGGGGCAGACCCAAGGTTCATCTCTAACAATGCACCAACAAGCCCTAACTACTGGCCCTTTCGACAACACCTGCGAAGCAGATGTAATCTCACCCGAAGTAGATATAGGGGGTTGCAGGACACATGTGTCTACAACCAGAGGAAATGAAGAGTGGATTCACAACAACAACGCGCAATCATCTAGTTATTCTTTATCTTCCTTAAAACTACTGCGTAAGTTATATTTCAGATCTAATACAATATCACAATAATAACATATCAAATGACAGAGAACACAACATCAATCACACATAATACAAGATATATGTGGTTCACCCTCTCCCTAGGGATACGTCCACAGAACTGTGCTTTATGATATATTAAGATGGAAGCATACAATTCATATATGTTCTCTTAGCTAGCAGATCTTCTCTTCTTCTCTCTCTTTCTCTTCCCCTCCCTTTACACCCAGTTGGAGGGTTGATCTTCGCACCTAGATGAAGATCCTACAATACCAAAAGGCTCTCGCACTCAACACTTCTCTCTCACAAAGTAATACTCACTCAAGCACATAATAACAATGAACTCTCAACCAACTTAGCACCAACCCATCCCAGGTCCTTTATACCTTTATTTATAAATTACAATATCTCTTGGACACCCTTAGGTTGAAACCTAAGTGTCAAAATCCTAGATACCAAAACCCTAGGTGTCTAAAACCCTAGGTCAACTTGACCCACATTTTCAGGGCTTCGCCAACCTGTCTTTCCTTCCTTCATGCGCAGTGCTTCAAAGCATCTGTTGACATATTCTTTCTCTTGTTGATTTGTCCATGATCCCTCTTCCTTTCGAATCTATCATCCTCGATCTCCTAGTCCAATGACTTGATTTCTCTTACTTTGCTCTGTCTTTTCTGCTCTTTTGCTCACTTCGACCCAGTATCAGTCACTATGTCTTCCGCGCAGTTCACATTTTGTCTTTTATCCCTTAATATTTGCTTACTTCCATAACCAAGGGCCAACAGGCCCCCAACACTCACCTGTGACTCGTCTCGAGGCACTTCAGGTTTGAACTTTCTGTTTCATTTCGACTTTAGACTGCGCAGGGCAGCATGTGCTTTCTGCTCTGTCCCTCCCTTCTATGTGCAGTCTGTCTTTTATGTGTTTGGTACCCAGTTTCAACTGCATCTGGTACCTAGATCCTTTTCCTTATGATTTTACTATGAGATGCAAGGCAATTGGTTGTCATAATACAATTTCAACCAACTTTCGTTCACCAAACCTTCCTTCCATTCTCCATTCAAAGTCTTCAACTGCGCAGCTCCTCCTTCTGTAACATAGGCAACGTCATATGGCCCAATCTAATGCGTCCTAAACTTCCCTGGATGCCTCATGAACTTACTGTCATATACTAATACCAAATCTCTTTTCTTGAAAGCTTTCTTTTTGATGTGTCTGTCATGGTAGGCCTTTTCTCTTTCTTTCTGAACCTGTTGGTGAAATCCTGCAATAAATATGTCTTCTTCCAGTTTGACCAATTGTGCAAGCCTCTCTTGCACAATGCCAGTGTCATCCATATCTGTAAAGGCTGCAATTCTCAGACTAGGAACCAAATATTCCATGGGTACAACCGCTTCTAGACCATAGACCAATTTAAAGGGGGCCTGCATGGTTAGTTTCTTGCAAGTGGTTCTATAGGCCCATAATACTGCTGGTACTCTCAAATACCAGTCATCCCTGTTCACGCTGCATATCTTCATCAATTTTGTCTCCAAGATCTTAACTAATGCTTCAACTATCCCATTTGCTTGTGAATGATAGGGCGTGCTCTTCTGATGGTGAATTTCAAATTCCTGAGTCAAGGCTTCAATAGTCTTGTTAATAAAATGTGTGCCTTGATCGCTCATAAGGATTTTTAGGCATCCAAACCTAGTTATGATATCATCAAATATGAAGCGTGCAACTGTAGTTTCACTACAGTCCTTAACTGCTCTTGCTTCTGCCCATCTGGTCAAATACTTTGTCATCGTGATTATGTATCTAGATCATGTACACTTTTCTGGTGGGTTGATAGGTCCCACGACGTCAATGGCCCATTTATCAAATGCATGTAAGGTAAATTGAGGCGCTAAAGGCATCTCATCTCTTCTAGACGGTTTCCCAACTCTTTGGCATACATCATAGGCCTTATAGTATTCCTTAGAATCTTTGTGTAGAGTAGGCCACCAAAGGCCAACCCTAAGAATATTTTGTGTTGTTGCTTTCCCTGTGTAGTGTCCTCCTGCCATGCCTTCACGTTCTTATGCGAGGATCAATGGTATCTATGCTTCCATAACACACCTCCTCAATATTTTATCAGGTCCCATCTTATATAGTTGTCGAGCTATAAGTGAAAAATCTGTAGCGTGCACTACCAATTGTTTCTTTTGAATAATTATATAGTCACTAGGTGCCATTCCTGTTGACATGAACTGTACTTTCTCTGCGAAGTGATCATCAACCTTCCTGATGGTCAGCAACTATGCATATGGTACTGTATCCTCCAAACTAGTAGGCTCTTCTCCATGTTCCAACCTTGACAAGTGGTCAGGACCTTTGTTCATTCTTCCTGGCTTAACAACGATCTCAAAATCATATTCTTGAAATAGCAGAAGCCATCTGCATATTATTTCCCCCAATACTGGATTGTTGACTAGGTATTTAAGCACAAAATGATCAGTGAACATCTTAAAATGTCCTCCCAACATATAGTGGTGGAACTTCTGCAGTGCATACACCATGGCTATTCCTTCTTGCTCGCGGTGGTGTAATTAATCTCAGTTGTTGATAGCTTCCTGCTAGCAAAGGCTAACATGTGGTCAATGTCTCCAGCTCCCATTTGTGCTAACACTACTCCTAATGCGATAGAAGATGCATCAACATGCACATGAAATTCCTTACTCCAATCTAGGAAAAGTAGAATGGGCGTAGTAACCATTTTTTGTTCCAGTGTGTCGAAGCTCTGCTGGCATTCTTTTATCCAATGAAACTAACATTCTTTCTTTAAAATATTCTCCACGGGTGTTGTGATCTGTGCATATCCCTTAATGAACTTCATGTAGTATCCAATATATCCCAGTGTAGTGCGCGATTGTTTGACTGAAGTAGGAGGGGTAGATCGACTATAATGACAATCTTGGATGGATCTACCAACAATCCTTGCTTACACACAATATGGCCCAACAACACTTCGAAGGGTGAAAAGAAGATGCACTTCTTTAAGTTCAAGGAAATCTGACACTGCCTGCAGTTATCCAACATTAGTCTTAAACATTCAACATGATTTTGCAAAATCCTGAAAACAATTCAGTCATCAAAATATGCTTCCAGGAATTTATCTAAAAACTCCTTAAACGCTTCGACCACCACCCTTGAAAAGATGGTTGGTGCATTTTTCAATCCAAATGGCATCATTGTATACTGGTAGGATCCCCATTCTGTTGCAAATGTGGTCTTATGGCGATCTTCCTTGGCAATTCGGGTCTGATGGTATCCTAAAAATCCATCTGTAAAAGATTATACCTCCTGTCCTCCTACATTGTCTAACACTTCGTCTGTGAATGGCGTAGGGAATGGGTCATGCAAACATGCATCATTCAACTTCCTAAGATCTACACAGATCCTGATTTCTCCTATATTCTTATCTTATACCACCATAGGGCTAATCCACTCTGACTCTTCAACAAGTTCTGTGATTCCTGCTTCCAACATTCTGTCAAGTTCAATCTTCACTTTCTCCTTATATTTGGGGTTCAATCTGTAGGGTCTTTGTTTGACTGGCATTGCATCTGGTTTCAAATGGATCCTCATATCTCCCATGGACCCTTTAATTCCCTTCATATCAGTGAACTTGGTTGGAAACAAATCTTGATACTCATGTAGTAACTCTGTTATCTTGTCAAAGGTGGCAACATCCCAATAATCTTCAACATTTGCAAGTTTTGGTGTCTGTTCTGTTCCAATGTTGATTTTCTTTTATTTTAATTGGTTGTCCAACAAAAGGTAGTTTGACTCCTGGTCCTTCTACATCTCTTTGGCCTTCTGTTTCTGCGATGTTCATATTCCTATGATCATCGTCTTCAGCTACATTGATATTGTAACAACTTTGCAACTTCTGAAGAGGCGCAATCCATTCATTCTCTTCTTTCTCCAAAGGGAGGCTAGGTGCCTCCTTGAACACTTTATGTCTTACAACTTGTAATGCTTGATCTATTGTAGGATATTGGCTTTCAAACAAAAAGGTAGTTACAAAGTTCTTAGTCATACCTTCCCAATCTGTAGTGATGAGGCATAGTTCTTCTTGAAGATACCAGTTGATGGGAGTTGTGTTCAGTGTGTTAATGAAGTTGTGTACCCATTGTTCTTGAGGAATGTTGCTCCAGGCTTCCTTGCAACTTCGCACATGGTCCTTCGGACAACTTCAACCTGTGTACCTAACTTCACAACCTTCTACTTGCTTTGAAAATCACGCTGTCATCAAAGTGTGACATTGTACCCAGTCTGTAATATTGTTTTTGTGTGTCCCCCACCATCTCATTGGAGTCGATTTCAGGGCCTCATCCATTGCCAACAATATTTGTCATGTTGGTACAATTTCTTCAAAGTTCACTAAGAATGCTTCTAAGTGATTTAGACCATCAAAGGTGGGCAAGTTACTTACTGTTGTGTCGATCCAATGAACTTCTCTGGTTAATCTAGCACATCTCCTTGTAGATACTTCATACATTTTGTTCTACCAGTTCTCTAGTGCTTCTTCTGAATCTGATGAGCATGCATTGTCACTTTGCCAGCTTAAGTTCTCATATGTTGTAGGATTAATGTAGTCTTGTTGTCTGGCTGTTAATTTGTATATGTTTTCTAGTTCATATGCACGGTCTTCTTCTCTCATGGGTTATGTGTATCTCCGACCTTCATCGGGATCCAAAGGTGCAATGACCCTAAGACCATCTCCTTCAAACGTCATTCTTATTTTCTTTAAATTAACCACAGTGAAATTATTGAAAGCCCATTCAATTCCTAACCACCCAAGGTAAGGACAACTATCATCAACTATCTCAATCACCTCGAAGTCTGCAAATGTCTTTACTTCGTCGATGTCTACAGGGACACGCTCCAGTCTTCCAAAGGGGCTTACAACTTGTTGATTAGCCATTGTAAGCCTGATAGGGGAATAGATCAACTTAGGTTTTCCCATCAGTGCCCAGGTCTGCTTCGTCATGACATTGACCTCCGACCCTAAGTCAAGGACCATATAGTCTATATCGTACTCTCCAATCTGAGAATTAAGGTGTAGTTCTTTATTTTTCCTTCTCTTCTTGGATAGTTGATGTACTACTTTATTCAACAAAGGATCTACCCTTCCTATCTCATACTGTCTAACCAAATTTTGTAGTTCTTGTATGGCTTTTTCATATTTAATCAACTCAATAAACGTATACAAGAAACTGACAAGTTTAATCACCTCTTTTCCATCTCCAGGCGAAGGAGACTGATCAAATGCCAGAGGAATTCCACATTCTCTTACCTCTGGTCAAACCTTTGATGAAGAAGCCTGATCTCTTTCGAATTCCTTTCTTTCTTCCTCAAATATCTGCTTCTCTTTCCTTGGATCAAACTCTTGTGTCTTCTCTGCAGCTTTCTTGACTCCTAATTATTTTGTAGTCTTTCTTTGGATCACTTTGTCTTCTCCTATAACAACACCTCCTCTAGTGATAACAACGGCTCTGGGATCTGCTCCGAGAGGTTCTACTTTGATTAGTTGTATTTGTTGGTTTCCTCCTCGTTTCTCCTGAAGCTTAGCTGGAAATGCTGGACATTCCTCAATAACATGCTCGAATGAGTTGTAGTAGATGCAAGTGGTACAAGGGTTCTGACGATCCCTTGCCAAGTGTCTCGGCTATGCGCAGTTATAACAGATGATCTGTCCTTGACCTTGACCCATACCTCCTCCTCTTCCTCTTCCTCGAAATCCACCATGAGGGTTGAAGTTTCCTCTCCCAGGGGAATTATACTACGCAATGCTTCCTTCTTGCTGTACTTCACCTTGAATTTTGTATATATCCCTCGAATTTTCATGCATGAGATCGTAAGCCCTACAATCCATGTCATCACGTCCTACTGAATTACAGAACGTGCAATACAAATTTGTGGGTGTCTGAACATATTTTTGTAGATAGTAACATTCACCAGGGCGATGTCGATTTATACATACCTTACACAAGGGTAGGGTAACTTGCTTCAAAGGGCTCAGAGCTCCAGAGGCCAAGTATTCATGAAATAGGGGACAATGCTCCTTGTCATGGCCTTCTGATTTGCATCTAATACATCAGATGTCTTCTCTTTTATCTTTTCCGTTGTCTTTCTTCATATCTTTGACCTGAAGTGATAAGCTAGTTAGTTGACTCAATATTTGACTCATACCTAAGATGGATTCTACCATCAGGGCTGAGTCTAATTTCATGGCGATCTCCAGTGCCTCAGTCTGCGAAGTAATCTTTTGTTGCATCAGAGGAACTATGATGTGTGGCAAGAGGGAAACAATGAACCATTCCTTGTTCTTCTCATCTTGGATCTGAAAACTCAAATGTCCTTTCAAGGTCTTAAATCTTTGATCAAACTCCCACATAGGTTCAATTGTTCTCTACTTGATTTCTTTTAGTTCTGTAATGCACTGCGACTCTGACTTAGGTTTCTTGAATTTGAAAATTAGCGCATTCTTAATGCCATTCAGCGGTTTAGGTGTAGCTCCTTGGACGGATTTCATGTACTAGCTCAGTGCGCGATCTCTTAGGGTAATGCTAAACTGATCTCGTTTGACAACTTCGTCGGTGATATTCTTAATACTCCACATAGCTTCACATAGAAACCAATCTTGATTAGGATCTTCATATCTATCTCCTCTAAAGGTGGGTAGCCTCATCTCATCTTCCATAGATCTTCCTAGGTTTCCTGACTGAGTATGTGGTGGACTGCTAGTGACAGTGATCTGAGCCTTCTGATGACTTAGGTTGCTCTGGTTACTTAACACTGTTGAAGAAATAGAAGGAATAATAGTACTTACTTCAATAATCGGCGTAGTTCTTGAGGTTTCTGGCTCTTCTCAGTGAGGTTCCTATGTCCTATCGGATTTTGAATGCTCTTCGTCTGTCAGAACCGCCTCTTCTCCACTGTAGAACCCTTCGTCTCCGTAGTTATGCTTAAACAGGTTCGTGAGATGAACTTCTTTGAACACTCTCCCACTGCGCATATGTCCAGCCTCTATGTCACTGTCGTTGTCTGAATTTTTTAACATTATCTATTTCGATATGACTGATTACTGTATCTTCAAGATGTTCTTCTCATGCAATAGCATCTTGATCTTCAACTTCAAAAAATGTAAAAAATTTCCTCTAGGTCTCTTAAAGAAATATCTCTCTGCTTGGCTATACGATTCCACTCTGTCAACAACAAACTCAGTGATATACCCTTCAATGGTACTATCAAACCAATGATCTACTACTCTTGACACAACGTTGTCAACTCTCTTGACCTTCTTGATCAACGTCGATGTCCAAACCACAGGTGGTCTCAGTCTGACAACGAACTGGGTATCTACTAACCTAGCTAGCCACTCATATAACTCCCGATGGATTTCTCCAAAGAAAATCTCATGTATATCAGTAAAGATATATCTTTCCAACCAATCCTCTGTACCAATACTAGGGTTCTTATTCTGGGGTTCAGCGAAATCTTTTTCTTGATATTCTATCCACTTCTGAATCTTTGTCTTCGATGGAAACCACCTTGACATTCCCTTAAGAAGATTCATGTCTCGACAACAAAACCATTTGTTGGCACAGGGGCAGACCCAGGGTTCAGCTCTAACAACGCACCAACAAGCCCTAACTATTGGCCCTTTCGACAAAAGCTGCAAAGCAGATGCAGTCTCACCCGAAGTAACTATAGGGGGTTGCAGGACACAGGTGTCTACAACCAAAGGAAATGCATAGTGGATTCACAACAACAACACACAACCACCTAGTTATTCTTTATATTCTTCCTTAAACTTACTGCCCAAGTTATATTTCAGATCTAATACAATATCACAATAACAACATATCAAATGAAAGAGAACACAACATCAATCACACATAACACAAGATATACATGTTTCACCCTCTCCCTAGGGCTACGTCCACATAACTGTATTTTATGATATATTAAGATGGAAGCATACAGTTCTTATCTGCACTCTTAGCTAGCAGATATTCTCTTCTTCTCTCTCTTTCTCTCCCCTCCCTGTGCACCCAGCTACAGGGTTGATCGTCGCACCCAACTGAAGATCCTACAATACCAGAAGGTTCTCGCACTTAACACTTCTCTCTCACACAGTAGTACTCAATCAATCACACAATAACAATGAAATCTCAACCAACTTAGCACCAACCCATCCTAGGTCCTTTAGACCTTTATTTATACATTACAATATCTCTCGGAAACCCTTAGGTTGAAACCTAAGTTTCAAAACCCTAGATACCAAAACCCTAGGTCAACTTGACCTGCGTTTTTAGGGCTTCACCATCCTGTATTTCCTTCCTTCATGCGCGGTGCTTCAAAGCATATGTTGACATTTTCTTTTGCTTCGTGAGTTGTCCACAATCCTTCTTCCTTTCTGATTTGTCATCCTTGATCTCCTAGTCCAACGACTTGCTTTCTCTTACTTCACTCTATCTTTTCTGCTCTTTTGCTCACTTTGACCCAGTATCAGTCACTGTGTCTTCCGCGCAGTTCACATTTTTCCTTTTCTCCCTTAATATTCGCTTGCTTCCATAACCAAGGGCCAACACCATACTCTGCATTTCATAAACCTTCGTCTGTGATTTCCTTTTAAAAGATGTGATATATTGTTAATTCCTTTTATAATTGTTAATTCCTTTTTGATAGACAACGATTCCTTTTTAAACGACATGGATATCATAGACAACTTATCGATAATGTTAGACACCATATCAATGCTAGACAACATATATGGTTAGACAACATATCAATGCTAGACAACCATTTATTAAAAGACAATGATAATATTGTTAGACCGTGATATCTTTGATACACATCGATTTATTAACAAATGAAGTTTCAGCATGGTATCCCTATGTACAGCCAAGGTAGGATGCGATATAACTTCCCTGCCTATATTATCAAAAGTAGACGAAAACCAGATCGACCAACCACTTGAGAAGTTAACGTTATCCATACTCTGATCAAAGTCTCAAGGAATTTGCTTGACTTTGTCAGATAATGTTAAATTAATTATGATGTTCTCATCATTTCAAATTATTCTTTAACTAAACCGTCATAGATGCAAGTATTATAATGTGTCGAACCAATGTATGCAACAAATCTTGGTTAAACCAGGCATTTGATAGGAAAAATGGCGGATTGACAGAAAGAACTACAGAATAAGTTAGTTTAATGTTCTTCCTGTCAGTTCCCTTCTTGATAAGTTTTCTTTGATATGCTTATGACAGAGCCCTGGCCCATCTGATTTGTGCTTTTCTTGTAACTACAACCCTTCTATATTCTGTTTGACTTTAAAAATCCAACAATCACAAACAACCCATCTGTGAGCATTGGATTACACCTACAACCGTCCCTTTGAGTGCTTCAAGCCAACATATCCCAAAATGCATGCACCAAGGTATTCACCAAGCCTGTGCATTTTTTCAGAATCTCTTACAGCCATTCACACATAAACAAGTTAGAGAACTGTGCAAGAGAGAATCTATTTCGTGAAAAAAATACCCACT
>ML782487.1:1181441-1192120 GCA_009831015.1 Picea engelmannii | reverse complement strand
ACGACAACCAGAGACATTGAGGGAGAGGTGTGGCAACAACCTTGCCACAACCTACTAGCACTCCCACCGTGGCTCGAACTGTAGGTTAACGATTACCTAGTTCTAGAAGACCCACGATGTTCTGAGGGCAGAGTGTGACAGTCGCTCACGATGATTTAAAGGGGCATGCAATAAGACAATGACCTTATTCCTTAGAGACCCTTAGTCTCCCACAAGATCACCTGGTGGAGTATTGGCTCCATGGTTTTGACGTCTACCAAATCCAGTCAAGAGGCGAGTGACACCCTTGGAGCACGTAGCATCTTGAAGGGAATGTCGCACAAATAAAATGGAAAGAGGCGAGTGACACCCTTGGAGCACATAGTGCGTCTTGAAGGGCATGTCGTGATTTTAATTGGTAAGTGAATAAACCTAGTGCCTAGAAAACTCTGCCTCCTTAGGACCTGGTCGGGCTTAAAATGAATGATGTGATAAGTAAAGTTTAATGACTAATTTTCCCTTAAGAATTGTTGCCAAGCCTAGTGAATTGAAAACTTAGGTCTGAGTAGAACCTTCAAAAAAAAAAAAAAAAACGATTAGACATATAACCGGATTAAAATGGAAATTTTAATTCCCCAAGGTTCTTTTATAAAATTTAATTCACTAAGGTCATTTTTATAAAAAAATCCACTAAGGTCTTTCTATAAAATTTTAATTCACTAATGTCCTTTTTATAAAATTTCAATTCATGAAAGGTTCTTTTATAACTAATAAGAGAAATTCAAACTTTAATTATTAAAGTAAAAATTTAATGGAGGATTAAATTCATAAAAAGAGTAAATGGTTGTTTGTCTAAACTTGCTAATTCTGAACTTAGTTAAAAAACAGAAAAGCAAAACCAAAAGAAAAAGGGAAACTTAAAGAAAAAGGGAAACTTAAATAGAAAGGGGAATGTCTAACTTAGTAAGGAATCTAGCCTTGGAACTTTCTATTTATGAACTAAACTAGGAATTAAGTAAGGTGTAAGTCATTTACAAATTGTAAGGGAATAATATGACACCGATGAGTGTTTTTAGGAACGCTTTTAGGTGGGTGGGGGAAATAGGAATATTTAATTAATTAATAAAATTGATTTTTTGGTGCAACTAGGGGATCGGGGGACATGTGTACGGGGGAGGTTTTTCCTAATTAAATAATTAAAAAGGTGAATCTAATGAGGGTTTGAGAAACTATTGATTAATAAACTCTATAAAAGAGATGGCAGAGGAGGAGTATGGAGCATGATTTGGCTTGCGTAACGTTACGCTGCTGAAATTTATCTTGACTAAATTTTCTCTTAAAGGAGTTGGGATACCCAGCTCGGGTAACGCATGGTAGCTCGACCTTGCGAGGCGAGCTGGGTGCTATCATTCTCTGGTATTGTGTGTGTGCCCCCTTTGCAGCTCGGGGGGCTTAGGGGAAGAAGATTACCCCTAGCGTTGGCTGGGAGGTACCGGTGAGGTCACATCGGTTGACAAGCGGGAGCTGGACAGAGCGCGCACGGGATAATGACTTCGGAGAATTCACATTTGGCTATGATATGCGTGTGTATATTTTTATTATATGATAATTAAATGATGTTTATGGGCCTTCAGTTAAGGTACTTCTACTGTGTCAAGGTTTATGTTTTATTCAACGTACACTATCCAGAGATTTATTTTGATCTTTCAATGAATCTGTCTTGATGATCCCAATGTTTTATGATCAGAGAATTTGAAGTCATCCCATCTTTGTGCTCATTGTATTTTTGATTAATTTCCCATGGAGAACCCAAAATCTGAATGCAATTTCTCCTCTGCATTTTTATTTATTTATTTATTATGAAGAAAATTTGTGTTTTTATCTTCTGTTCCTTTATCCTTTAAGTTATTAGTCTGTGCGTGAGCAATTGGCTAGGAGCCAAATCGACTGTCTTTTACTCCGGTGTTAAATATTTAGATCCAAATGCCCTACTTTCATGTGCATGGATAATGAGTGAAGAATAAATTATCTGCCCAACACATTCCTTATTGCATGCAACGAAAACACTTCCCTATTGCTCTGCAATTCTGGTTGCATTATTCAGCATTTCATTTTATTTTTCCCAGCAAATCCATTGCTTGCACAACGAAAATTCCTCTTCATTTCTCTGTGAATTAATGTTGAATTTACTCTCTGCATTCATGTTTATTTTTCCCCTTTAATTCAATGTTTGTGTGTTGCCCCATTCCTTGCATTTGCATGGAGTCCTCATATTTTACCTCAACGAACAACAATGATATTCTTTGTGTTGCTTCAGATCTTGGTGAATTTCTTGCTGTGATTTTCATTAAAAATAGCCCATTTTTTTTCTTGGAATTTACTCAGCGATTCCATGATTCTTACCTTACGATCTTACCTGGATTTTTTGATGTGTTTTTCATTAAAACTACCCTACATATTTCTTAAACCATGTGTTGGCACAGGGGCAGACCCAAGGTTCATCTCTAACAATGCACCAACAAGCCCTAACTACTGGCCCTTTCGACAACACCTGCGAAGCAGATGTAATCTCACCCGAAGTAGATATAGGGGGTTGCAGGACACATGTGTCTACAACCAGAGGAAATGAAGAGTGGATTCACAACAACAACGCGCAATCATCTAGTTATTCTTTATCTTCCTTAAAACTACTGCGTAAGTTATATTTCAGATCTAATACAATATCACAATAATAACATATCAAATGACAGAGAACACAACATCAATCACACATAATACAAGATATATGTGGTTCACCCTCTCCCTAGGGATACGTCCACAGAACTGTGCTTTATGATATATTAAGATGGAAGCATACAATTCATATATGTTCTCTTAGCTAGCAGATCTTCTCTTCTTCTCTCTCTTTCTCTTCCCCTCCCTTTACACCCAGTTGGAGGGTTGATCTTCGCACCTAGATGAAGATCCTACAATACCAAAAGGCTCTCGCACTCAACACTTCTCTCTCACAAAGTAATACTCACTCAAGCACATAATAACAATGAACTCTCAACCAACTTAGCACCAACCCATCCCAGGTCCTTTATACCTTTATTTATAAATTACAATATCTCTTGGACACCCTTAGGTTGAAACCTAAGTGTCAAAATCCTAGATACCAAAACCCTAGGTGTCTAAAACCCTAGGTCAACTTGACCCACATTTTCAGGGCTTCGCCAACCTGTCTTTCCTTCCTTCATGCGCAGTGCTTCAAAGCATCTGTTGACATATTCTTTCTCTTGTTGATTTGTCCATGATCCCTCTTCCTTTCGAATCTATCATCCTCGATCTCCTAGTCCAATGACTTGATTTCTCTTACTTTGCTCTGTCTTTTCTGCTCTTTTGCTCACTTCGACCCAGTATCAGTCACTATGTCTTCCGCGCAGTTCACATTTTGTCTTTTATCCCTTAATATTTGCTTACTTCCATAACCAAGGGCCAACAGGCCCCCAACACTCACCTGTGACTCGTCTCGAGGCACTTCAGGTTTGAACTTTCTGTTTCATTTCGACTTTAGACTGCGCAGGGCAGCATGTGCTTTCTGCTCTGTCCCTCCCTTCTATGTGCAGTCTGTCTTTTATGTGTTTGGTACCCAGTTTCAACTGCATCTGGTACCTAGATCCTTTTCCTTATGATTTTACTATGAGATGCAAGGCAATTGGTTGTCATAATACAATTTCAACCAACTTTCGTTCACCAAACCTTCCTTCCATTCTCCATTCAAAGTCTTCAACTGCGCAGCTCCTCCTTCTGTAACATAGGCAACGTCATATGGCCCAATCTAATGCGTCCTAAACTTCCCTGGATGCCTCATGAACTTACTGTCATATACTAATACCAAATCTCTTTTCTTGAAAGCTTTCTTTTTGATGTGTCTGTCATGGTAGGCCTTTTCTCTTTCTTTCTGAACCTGTTGGTGAAATCCTGCAATAAATATGTCTTCTTCCAGTTTGACCAATTGTGCAAGCCTCTCTTGCACAATGCCAGTGTCATCCATATCTGTAAAGGCTGCAATTCTCAGACTAGGAACCAAATATTCCATGGGTACAACCGCTTCTAGACCATAGACCAATTTAAAGGGGGCCTGCATGGTTAGTTTCTTGCAAGTGGTTCTATAGGCCCATAATACTGCTGGTACTCTCAAATACCAGTCATCCCTGTTCACGCTGCATATCTTCATCAATTTTGTCTCCAAGATCTTAACTAATGCTTCAACTATCCCATTTGCTTGTGAATGATAGGGCGTGCTCTTCTGATGGTGAATTTCAAATTCCTGAGTCAAGGCTTCAATAGTCTTGTTAATAAAATGTGTGCCTTGATCGCTCATAAGGATTTTTAGGCATCCAAACCTAGTTATGATATCATCAAATATGAAGCGTGCAACTGTAGTTTCACTACAGTCCTTAACTGCTCTTGCTTCTGCCCATCTGGTCAAATACTTTGTCATCGTGATTATGTATCTAGATCATGTACACTTTTCTGGTGGGTTGATAGGTCCCACGACGTCAATGGCCCATTTATCAAATGCATGTAAGGTAAATTGAGGCGCTAAAGGCATCTCATCTCTTCTAGACGGTTTCCCAACTCTTTGGCATACATCATAGGCCTTATAGTATTCCTTAGAATCTTTGTGTAGAGTAGGCCACCAAAGGCCAACCCTAAGAATATTTTGTGTTGTTGCTTTCCCTGTGTAGTGTCCTCCTGCCATGCCTTCACGTTCTTATGCGAGGATCAATGGTATCTATGCTTCCATAACACACCTCCTCAATATTTTATCAGGTCCCATCTTATATAGTTGTCGAGCTATAAGTGAAAAATCTGTAGCGTGCACTACCAATTGTTTCTTTTGAATAATTATATAGTCACTAGGTGCCATTCCTGTTGACATGAACTGTACTATCTCTGCGAAGTGATCATCAACCTTCCTGATGGTCAGCAACTGTGCATATGGTACTGTATCCTCCAAACTAGTAGGCTCTTCTCCATGTTCCAACCTTGACAAGTGGTCAGGACCTTTGTTCATTCTTCCTGGCTTAACAACGATCTCGAAATCATATTCCTGAAATAGCAGAAGCCATCTGCATATTATTTCCCCCAATACTGGATTGTTGACTAGGTATTTAAGCGCAGAATGATTAGTGAACATCTTAAAATGTCCTCCCAACATATAGTGGTGGAACTTTTGCAGTGCATACACCATGGCTAATCCTTCTTGCTCGCGGTGGTGTAATTAATCTCAGTTGTTGATAGCTTCCTGCTAGCAAAGGCTAACATGTGGTCAATGTCTCCAGCTCCCATTTGTGCTAACACTACTCCTAATGCGATAGAATATGCATCAACATGCACATGAAATTCCTTACTCCAATCTAGGAAAACTAGAATGGGCATAGTAACCATTTTTTGTTCCAATGTGTCGAAGCTCTGCTGGCATTCTTTTATCCAATGAAACTAACATTCTTTCTTTAAAATATTCTCCACGGGTGTTGTGATCTGTGCATATCCCTTAATGAACTTCATGTAGTATCCAATATATCCCAGTGTAGTGCGCGATTGTTTGACTGAAGTAGGAGGGGTAGATCGACTATAATGACAATCTTGGATGGATCTACCAACAATCCTTGCTTACACACAATATGGCCCAACAACACTTCGAAGGGTGAAAAGAAGATGCACTTCTTTAAGTTCAAGGAA
The DNA here is from genome assembly GCA_009831015.1 of Picea engelmannii. Taxonomy (NCBI): domain Eukaryota; kingdom Viridiplantae; phylum Streptophyta; class Pinopsida; order Pinales; family Pinaceae; genus Picea; species Picea engelmannii. Next base: position 1,186,411 of record ML782487.1, on the reverse strand, counting down.
ATCTGACACTGCCTGCAGTTATCCAACATTAGTCTTAAACATTCAACATGATTTTGCAAAATCCTGAAAACAATTCAGTCATCAAAATATGCTTCCAGGAATTTATCTAAAAACTCCTTAAACGCTTCGACCACCACCCTTGAAAAGATGGTTGGTGCATTTTTCAATCCAAATGGCATCATTGTATACTGGTAGGATCCCCATTCTGTTGCAAATGTGGTCTTATGGCGATCTTCCTTGGCAATTCGGGTCTGATGGTATCCTAAAAATCCATCTGTAAAAGATTATACCTCCTGTCCTCCTACATTGTCTAACACTTCGTCTGTGAATGGCGTAGGGAATGGGTCATGCAAACATGCATCATTCAACTTCCTAAGATCTACACAGATCCTGATTTCTCCTATATTCTTATCTTATACCACCATAGGGCTAATCCACTCTGACTCTTCAACAAGTTCTGTGATTCCTGCTTCCAACATTCTGTCAAGTTCAATCTTCACTTTCTCCTTATATTTGGGGTTCAATCTGTAGGGTCTTTGTTTGACTGGCATTGCATCTGGTTTCAAATGGATCCTCATATCTCCCATGGACCCTTTAATTCCCTTCATATCAGTGAACTTGGTTGGAAACAAATCTTGATACTCATGTAGTAACTCTGTTATCTTGTCAAAGGTGGCAACATCCCAATAATCTTCAACATTTGCAAGTTTTGGTGTCTGTTCTGTTCCAATGTTGATTTTCTTTTATTTTAATTGGTTGTCCAACAAAAGGTAGTTTGACTCCTGGTCCTTCTACATCTCTTTGGCCTTCTGTTTCTGCGATGTTCATATTCCTATGATCATCGTCTTCAGCTACATTGATATTGTAACAACTTTGCAACTTCTGAAGAGGCGCAATCCATTCATTCTCTTCTTTCTCCAAAGGGAGGCTAGGTGCCTCCTTGAACACTTTATGTCTTACAACTTGTAATGCTTGATCTATTGTAGGATATTGGCTTTCAAACAAAAAGGTAGTTACAAAGTTCTTAGTCATACCTTCCCAATCTGTAGTGATGAGGCATAGTTCTTCTTGAAGATACCAGTTGATGGGAGTTGTGTTCAGTGTGTTAATGAAGTTGTGTACCCATTGTTCTTGAGGAATGTTGCTCCAGGCTTCCTTGCAACTTCGCACATGGTCCTTCGGACAACTTCAACCTGTGTACCTAACTTCACAACCTTCTACTTGCTTTGAAAATCACGCTGTCATCAAAGTGTGACATTGTACCCAGTCTGTAATATTGTTTTTGTGTGTCCCCCACCATCTCATTGGAGTCGATTTCAGGGCCTCATCCATTGCCAACAATATTTGTCATGTTGGTACAATTTCTTCAAAGTTCACTAAGAATGCTTCTAAGTGATTTAGACCATCAAAGGTGGGCAAGTTACTTACTGTTGTGTCGATCCAATGAACTTCTCTGGTTAATCTAGCACATCTCCTTGTAGATACTTCATACATTTTGTTCTACCAGTTCTCTAGTGCTTCTTCTGAATCTGATGAGCATGCATTGTCACTTTGCCAGCTTAAGTTCTCATATGTTGTAGGATTAATGTAGTCTTGTTGTCTGGCTGTTAATTTGTATATGTTTTCTAGTTCATATGCACGGTCTTCTTCTCTCATGGGTTATGTGTATCTCCGACCTTCATCGGGATCCAAAGGTGCAATGACCCTAAGACCATCTCCTTCAAACGTCATTCTTATTTTCTTTAAATTAACCACAGTGAAATTATTGAAAGCCCATTCAATTCCTAACCACCCAAGGTAAGGACAACTATCATCAACTATCTCAATCACCTCGAAGTCTGCAAATGTCTTTACTTCGTCGATGTCTACAGGGACACGCTCCAGTCTTCCAAAGGGGCTTACAACTTGTTGATTAGCCATTGTAAGCCTGATAGGGGAATAGATCAACTTAGGTTTTCCCATCAGTGCCCAGGTCTGCTTCGTCATGACATTGACCTCCGACCCTAAGTCAAGGACCATATAGTCTATATCGTACTCTCCAATCTGAGAATTAAGGTGTAGTTCTTTATTTTTCCTTCTCTTCTTGGATAGTTGATGTACTACTTTATTCAACAAAGGATCTACCCTTCCTATCTCATACTGTCTAACCAAATTTTGTAGTTCTTGTATGGCTTTTTCATATTTAATCAACTCAATAAACGTATACAAGAAACTGACAAGTTTAATCACCTCTTTTCCATCTCCAGGCGAAGGAGACTGATCAAATGCCAGAGGAATTCCACATTCTCTTACCTCTGGTCAAACCTTTGATGAAGAAGCCTGATCTCTTTCGAATTCCTTTCTTTCTTCCTCAAATATCTGCTTCTCTTTCCTTGGATCAAACTCTTGTGTCTTCTCTGCAGCTTTCTTGACTCCTAATTATTTTGTAGTCTTTCTTTGGATCACTTTGTCTTCTCCTATAACAACACCTCCTCTAGTGATAACAACGGCTCTGGGATCTGCTCCGAGAGGTTCTACTTTGATTAGTTGTATTTGTTGGTTTCCTCCTCGTTTCTCCTGAAGCTTAGCTGGAAATGCTGGACATTCCTCAATAACATGCTCGAATGAGTTGTAGTAGATGCAAGTGGTACAAGGGTTCTGACGATCCCTTGCCAAGTGTCTCGGCTATGCGCAGTTATAACAGATGATCTGTCCTTGACCTTGACCCATACCTCCTCCTCTTCCTCTTCCTCGAAATCCACCATGAGGGTTGAAGTTTCCTCTCCCAGGGGAATTATACTACGCAATGCTTCCTTCTTGCTGTACTTCACCTTGAATTTTGTATATATCCCTCGAATTTTCATGCATGAGATCGTAAGCCCTACAATCCATGTCATCACGTCCTACTGAATTACAGAACGTGCAATACAAATTTGTGGGTGTCTGAACATATTTTTGTAGATAGTAACATTCACCAGGGCGATGTCGATTTATACATACCTTACACAAGGGTAGGGTAACTTGCTTCAAAGGGCTCAGAGCTCCAGAGGCCAAGTATTCATGAAATAGGGGACAATGCTCCTTGTCATGGCCTTCTGATTTGCATCTAATACATCAGATGTCTTCTCTTTTATCTTTTCCGTTGTCTTTCTTCATATCTTTGACCTGAAGTGATAAGCTAGTTAGTTGACTCAATATTTGACTCATACCTAAGATGGATTCTACCATCAGGGCTGAGTCTAATTTCATGGCGATCTCCAGTGCCTCAGTCTGCGAAGTAATCTTTTGTTGCATCAGAGGAACTATGATGTGTGGCAAGAGGGAAACAATGAACCATTCCTTGTTCTTCTCATCTTGGATCTGAAAACTCAAATGTCCTTTCAAGGTCTTAAATCTTTGATCAAACTCCCACATAGGTTCAATTGTTCTCTACTTGATTTCTTTTAGTTCTGTAATGCACTGCGACTCTGACTTAGGTTTCTTGAATTTGAAAATTAGCGCATTCTTAATGCCATTCAGCGGTTTAGGTGTAGCTCCTTGGACGGATTTCATGTACTAGCTCAGTGCACGATCTCTTAGGGTAATGCTAAATTGATCTCGTTTGACAACTTCATCGGTGATATTCTTAATACTCCACATAGCTTCACATAGAAACCAATCTTGATTAGGATCTTCATATCTATCTCCTCTAAAGGTGGGTAGCCTCATCTCATCTGCCATAGATCTTCCTAGGTTTCCTGACTGAGTATGTGGTGGACTGCTAGTGACAGTGATCTGAGCGTTCTGATGACTTAGGTTGCTCTGGTTACTTAACACTGTTGAAGAAATAGAAGGAATAATAGTACTTACTTCAATAATCGGCGTAGTTCTTGAGGTTTCTGGCTCTTCTCAGTGAGGTTCCTATGTCCTATCGGATTTTGAATGCTCTTCGTCTGTCAGAACCGCCTCTTCTCCACTGTAGAACCCTTCGTCTCCGTAGTTATGCTTAAACAGGTTCGTGAGATGAACTTCTTTGAACACTCTCCCACTGCGCATATGTCCAGCCTCTATGTCACTGTCGTTGTCTGAATTTTTTAACATTATCTATTTCGATATGACTGATTACTGTATCTTCAAGATGTTCTTCTCATGCAATAGCATCTTGATCTTCAACTTCAAAAAATGTAAAAAATTTCCTCTAGGTCTCTTAAAGAAATATCTCTCTGCTTGGCTATACGATTCCACTCTGTCAACAACAAACTCAGTGATATACCCTTCAATGGTACTATCAAACCAATGATCTACTACTCTTGACACAACGTTGTCAACTCTCTTGACCTTCTTGATCAACGTCGATGTCCAAACCACAGGTGGTCTCAGTCTGACAACGAACTGGGTATCTACTAACCTAGCTAGCCACTCATATAACTCCCGATGGATTTCTCCAAAGAAAATCTCATGTATATCAGTAAAGATATATCTTTCCAACCAATCCTCTGTACCAATACTAGGGTTCTTATTCTGGGGTTCAGCGAAATCTTTTTCTTGATATTCTATCCACTTCTGAATCTTTGTCTTCGATGGAAACCACCTTGACATTCCCTTAAGAAGATTCATGTCTCGACAACAAAACCATTTGTTGGCACAGGGGCAGACCCAGGGTTCAGCTCTAACAACGCACCAACAAGCCCTAACTATTGGCCCTTTCGACAAAAGCTGCAAAGCAGATGCAGTCTCACCCGAAGTAACTATAGGGGGTTGCAGGACACAGGTGTCTACAACCAAAGGAAATGCATAGTGGATTCACAACAACAACACACAACCACCTAGTTATTCTTTATATTCTTCCTTAAACTTACTGCCCAAGTTATATTTCAGATCTAATACAATATCACAATAACAACATATCAAATGAAAGAGAACACAACATCAATCACACATAACACAAGATATACATGTTTCACCCTCTCCCTAGGGCTACGTCCACATAACTGTATTTTATGATATATTAA
>ML782487.1:1133362-1169206 GCA_009831015.1 Picea engelmannii | reverse complement strand
CATACTACATTACGTGATTTGTGTTGGGTATGTGTTATATTCTTTGCACGAGTAGTAGTGTCTGAGCGTATGCACCGGGCGCGCAGGGGGGTTAGAGGGGGGGCCGCTAGCCCCCCTGCGCAGGGGTCTGGGGGCAGTTCCCCTGGAATTTTTTTTATGCCTCGAGAAACGTGTCATGTATTTAGGTGGTTTTATCGACACACAGTTTTTGCCGTTGGTTTTCTATTTCCGGTTAATGAATTAGGGTTTTGGACTAATCCAGGTCATTGGGTTAGGGTTTTGGATGTCGTTGGCTCCTATATGTATATTGTGTTGTAAACAATGTAACACAATGAATGAATATAATATATGCTGGTTTTCCCGGTTTGGGTTTCCAAGGGAAAAATCTCTGTGTAATGTTTGTATTTTCCATTGTATATTTTCTGTTCTTTTCTGAATATTTGTTTTACAGTAGATACTGTACAAGGTTAGAGTTTACAATTTGTTTTGCATTAAACTGCATACAATTGTAGCAAAGAACAAAATATTCTTATACAAGTTCATTTCAACTATTGCTCGTTGACTGCTTGGGAAAGAGATCATCTCGATTCCTTTTTTTTGTGGATACTGTTACAAATGGGGTGACAAATATTACTGAGGCTCAGAGTAGCAAGCCAGAGGTTCATGCTTCTCACTCTAAGTGGGTTGTTACACCCTTGGTCAATTGTACAATTGATAACCGGTCACACTCTCCTCTTGTAGAAGCTACGGTTCAGACTAACCATGTTCTAAAAGATCCGTTGTTGTCGGAAGACTCTCCCGTTCTTTTGGGTTATGGTGAACCTGAAGCCAGTGATCACTCTTTGGATATTTTTCTTAAAGACTTAGTACCTTTCAATAAGGAATTTACTAGTCCTCTTCCTATCCTGACTTTTTTAAGGAATTCAGAGGTTATATCGGGGGTCTCCAGTTCTATGTGTACAAACTCTTTAGAAACAGAGGGCTCAGGTGGCAGAAAATTTGCTTGGTCTCGGGGTTTGGGGCTTGAGATGTCACCTTTAAAGACTAGAAGTGCCCGTAAAAAATCGGGGAGTTCTTTTACCCATTCTACTAATCCTTCTCCTTCTTCAACTGACCAGGGGGCGCTTAGAGGCATCAAAGCCCTCTCTAGGTCAAAGTCGTGATTATTCTCTCCTTAAACATAAGAGGGGTAGGAGGACCCCTTAAATTGGCCTCTATGCGTAGGCTCATGTACAGGACCACCCCACATGTTATTTTTCTCCAAGAGACTTTGACATTTGATGCTAAGGCAAGGGATTTCATGTATGCCTTCAAGCCATATTGGATGTCGTGCGTTGTTAGTTCAATCGGTAGTTCAGGGGGATTGTTGGTAGCATGGGATCCACAATATTTTGTTTTCTCTCCGGTTCTCACTTGTGGCGGCATTTTGTTGACAGGTTCCAATTTGTTATATAAGAGAAGACTCACACTTATAAATGTATATGGTCCTTGCAAGGATCGAAAGACCTTCTGGGAAAAACCCGAACTAAGGGGCATGTTAGCACACCCAAATTTAATATTAGATGGGGAATTAAATTTTACTTTAAACTCTGATGAGATTTGGGGAACAACAACTTTGATTGATCCTTTGGTGGTATTTTTTAAAGATCTTTTTTATAATTCTCCTCTGGTGGATGTGGCTACGGTTGAGTTGGTTCCGACGTGGCGCAGCGATGGAATGGGAGATTCAAGCATTTCAAAGAGACTCAATGGATTTTATGTGGGAGAGGATTTGATTGGTTCAACGATGAGGTATAGGTCGTGGGTAGATTCCACATTCATTTCTGACCACACACCAATTATTCTTCATATGGATATTGGCGTACAAAAGATAAAGTATCCCTTTAAATTCAATCATGTTTCGTTAAGGGAAGAATCCTTTGTTGAGCTAACTAGAGAAGTTTGGTTGGACAAACGTTTTGAGTTAATTGAAGAGGCTAAAAGAAGGCTCGTAGAAAAGTTGTCTATGCTAAAAAGTCGGGTTAAATCTTGGTCAAAGGAAAAACTAATTAAGGATAAGGAATTATTGACCAAATTGGAAGCATACTTGGAATGCTTATATATACAGAAAAACACTGGTATTTTTAATAAGGACCTTGAACAACAATGTAAGCAGATGGAGGCGGATCGTAACAAAATTCTATTGGCTGAAGAAGAAAGTTGGAGATAGAAAAGTAGGGCTACTTGGATCAAGAGTGGTGATAAAAATACCAAATTTTTTCATAGATTCGCGAGCTATAGGAGAAACAAAAAATATATTTGGGATATAATGGATGATTTAGGTAGAGTTCATTTGGGGCAGGAAGCTATAAAAGATGAAGCAACCTCATACTTCAAAACTTTCTTTAAGGAATCGGGGCAGACTACTATTCAGGTGCAGCTAGAGACTATCAGTCTTTATCCAAAGTTGGTATTAGAGGAGGAAATCCCATCATTAGAGCAGGTTGTATCCATGGAGGAATTATCAGTCGTCCTTAAAGGTTTTTCAAAAGACAAGAGCCTCGGTCTAGATGGGTGGACAGTCGAATTCTTCCTTTTCTTCTTTGATTTAGTTGGACGTGATCTACTCGCTATGGTGGAGGATTTTAGAACCCGTGGTGAAATTATTCGTCCGATAAACTCCACCTTTCTTGCTCTTATTCTGAAATCCAACTGCCCTTCATCATTTACTGATTTTCGCCTTATTTCCCTTTGTAATCTTGTTTACAAGATTATCACAAAAATCACAGCGAGGAGAATTCAACCCTTTCTCTCTCGTTCTTTGTCGAAGGAACAATTGGGTTTCCTAAAGGGTCGTCAGATTCTTGATGCCATTGGAACCGCACAGGAGTGCCTGCATAGTATAAAAGCCAAGAAACTACATGTGGTTATTCTTTAGCTGGATTTGAAAAAGGCATATGATTGTACTAATTGGGATTATTTAAGATTGATGCTTCTTCATTGTGGATTTGATCATCTCATGACTAAATGGATTATGGGCTCTATGACCTCAACTACTTTTGTTGTTCTGATTAATGGGGAGGCTACAAATTTCATCAATAGTGGGAGAGGTTTGCGGCAGGGATGTCCTTTGTCTCCTCTTTTGTTTATTATGGTGATGGAGGGGTTGAGTCTTTCCTTGAAAAAAAGTCTTTCGGAAGGGCATCTGACGTGTATTAAAGTCTCACGGTTGGTAAGAATTCTACACATCCTTTTTGTGGACGATGTATTAATAATGTCCAATGCCTCCCTCACTGAATGGCAGGAAATTCATACTCTTTTATATACTTTTTATGGTGCTTCTGGGCTGGAGATTAACGTAAACAAATCAACATTCCATCATTCTAGTGCTCAACAAGTCTTTCTTGATAATTTGACTACTCTGTTTCACTTTGGTATTATGAGTCTTACAACATGGTTCAAATATTTAGGCTACTTTTTTAAAGATGGATAGATATAAGGCGATAAACTGGCAGTGGTTGATACAAAAATATGAGAACAAAATCAGACATTGGTGCAATCGATTCTTATCAATGGGAGGCATATATGTTTTGATAAAGCCAGTGCTGGAAAGCCAACCGGTATATGGGTTGGCTTTGGCCTACATTCCAAATTCGGTTTTGAATTGGATTCATAAGTTGGTGTTCTCTTATTTGTGGCCTGGGGAGAAATATTCTTCATCCTTTCACTTATGCAAGTGGGAGACATTAGCTAGACCAAAAAAGTTCGGTGGATGGGGGATCATAAAGATTTTCTGTTTCTCAAGAGCATTAGCTGCTAAATCCCTTTGGCGTGGGTTGATGCATCCAAGTATATGGCATCGGGTCTTGAAAGATAAATATTTTATGCACTTAACAGTGATAACATGGTTGCGCACTGTTGATCCAACGACTCTTTCTAGATAAAAAAACTTGGAAGAATTTGTTGAATGAATTACCTTTGTTGTTGCATTGGTTGGAATGGAAACCGGGGGAGGGGTCCTCCATCATTGCGGGAAAGGATGAAATCTTGGGGTTGGGCAAGAGATCCTTTCTTTTTGTGAAGCTAATAAATTTGTTAAATAATATTCAAGTATATTTTCTTTATCAAGCAAGAAAGGCTTTGGTTCTGGGTATGATTTGTACCAATTGGCTCGATAGTATATATTTGGGATTGGTGGGCGATCTAGCTATAGAATGGGAGCGTTATAAACAATACTTGATAGAAACGAGCATAGCACTATCAAATAGCCAGGATGAGTTAAGATGGACAGGGGGTGATTGTACAAGCCTCTTAACATCAAAGAATGTTTATAATGCATTATCTACCGAGTTACGGAAGAACACTATTGGGGGTGTGAGGATAAAGCTATGGACCTGGGATTGTCCCCTAAAGGACAAACTATTTACGTGGCTTCTCATTGAAGACAATCTGCTTACTTGGAACAATTGGCGCAAGCGAGGTTGGCAAGGGCCTGGCCTGTGTTCACTTTGTAGAGTTAATGAGGAATCAATTTTCCATGTATTTGTTGAATGTCATTTTACTAGTTATGTTTGGGAAAATATTTTAGTTCACTACAAGCTAGCTGTTGGGTGGTCGGTTACCACAGTTCGGTATTGTTTTGAATTATGGGCTAAAATTTATTATAGTCATCGCACTCTGCCTGTTTTCATTTGTTGGCTCATTTGGAAAGAAAGAAATTTGGCTATTTTTGAAACAAAGTCTCCTTCTATGGAAAAGGTAATCTTGTTATCTATTGTTGAATTGGCTTGCTATAGTACCCAGAAAACATAGAAAACCATCTATCATTCTATCCATATCATGCCACAACACAGAATCATTGGATGGTTTGATGGAGCAACTTAAAGGAATGGGGAACAAAGTGGAGCGGGGGGTGTTATTAAACTCAATGATCATATTGTCTACAAGTGGACTCTTAATTGTGGTGGCGGCACTAACACAAGAGTTGAACTTATGGGCGCATGGGTTTTTCTTACATTGGCACAAAGACTATCTATCACAGATATCCATGTCATTGGGGATTCCAAAATTATTATTGATTGGCTCAATAATATTGGTTCACTGCAGGTCATTACCATAGGTTGTTGGAAATACCGGGTAAGGGATCTCATCAAGCACTATCCTGTCATCACTTCCGCCCATGTTTACAGAGAAGAAAATCAGGAAGCCGATACATTATCAAAAAAATCTCTATCTGAGCGCCCTGGAGCTATAGCATATAATCAGTGGAATGATGGTCAAGAGGGACCAAGAATTTTTATTAAGATGTTCTAGCTTTCCTAAATGGTCTTTAGTATGTATGAGACTTTTTTTATGTTTTGGGGTATGTATGTAATGTCAAAAACTTATTTACATAAGTTCTTGACTTCATGGTTTTGATGGACAATTAGATAAAAAGTTTTATCCGAGCAGTCACATTGGTGGTTCAATGGTATCTGGAGTCATTTGGATACGAGTTTTTTTATGTAGAGATTATGGTGGTGATGGCTTAAGGCATGGCCTTCGCATGTAATGTGAACATGTTTATGTGTATTGATTATATATCTCAATATAATGTGCAATTTTCTTGTGGAAAAAGTTCATTTCGACAAAGAGTAGAGAGTGTAGCATGTACATGTACTAGATGCTCACTTGGATTCCTCTAAAGAAAGGGCCCATCAGAAGTTCTACTGAAAAAGGCCTCACATACACTCCCACCAAACATTTTTCAATAAATTGCCTCATTTTTTAATTGGTAACCTTTTCCACTAATGCAAGCCTTATACTAAAGCTCACCTTCTTATAAATCTAAGCAACATTATGACACTCACTATAAGGAATATCCAAAGTAATCATCTCCAGTAAGAACATGCCAAACGAATAAACATCTACATGTTGATTATAATCCTCTCCATATAATTATGGAGTCATGCATTCCATTGTACCAATTATAGAGTGAGCAACATGATCATTTGCATTAAAACCTAGATCATTGATCTTCAGAACACAAGTATTACCATTCACAAATATATTGTTGCAATTCAAATCTCTATGAATTATGCAAGGGTTATGCTTATGAATATTTCCAATATCTAACATGCACAATTCTTCACTCTCTTCATTGAGAAATGTTGATGCTTCTGATGGCACTGCCTTAGGGTCCCCAAGGTGCAGACCTCAATAATAAAATTCACATGTCTCATGCTTGGAGAGTCCATTTTTATTGCGAACCTAAACTTAATATCTACTACATACAATACATAAATCAACTAACCTTTTGGGCATGGAGACCAAGTTAGGTATGAAGGGAATGTTGAAATTATATGGGTTTGTCTCTCATTGGTTCTTAAAGTGGTTTTAGTGAGTTTTATTACATATAAATACATTATTATTACTTAAATGTTAAGAAAATTGATAACTTTTTCAATAACATGGATAGTGTTTTAAAATGACTTCGAGTAAGCAATGTCGATTAAAATGCATAACTTCACCAATAATGTGGATGACCTATCCACAACCAATTAGTATACTAAGTAATGTTGAGAAAAATAACAACTTCATGAAGAACATGGATGTCTTTTAAAAATAATTAAGTAAGTTAATTCTAATAAATAGAAACATGTGTTTAGAGACATGCATAGAGGGAAGATAGATGGTGCTTTAAGAGCTTTATGTAAGGTTTTTTCTTATGGATGGTAGTGGGAACATTGTTTAGGCAAGCATAAAGGGTTGAGGTAAAAGTTTGCAATGTCAAATGTTGTTTGTCTGCTCAATGGACAAAGTGGTGAACAATTCCATGTTTCATTTATACAAGTTGAGACACCTTGGAGACATTCAAAAACAATATCTTTATAATCCGAATTAACAACATTAATATTAAACCTCCCTCTGATTTCTAATTACTTTGGCATTCCCATTCTCCCGCTTAGGGAGTATGTTAGTCATATCTAAAATTTGTGAGAGTTACTTGATACATTAGTACTATCTAAAACAATAAACTATGAACCATATCAATCTCAAAAAGTAGAAAAGTATTATAAAGAAATAATAATGGTGGTATGTCATAATTGTTAGTGTTGTCAGACCTCATATATAGATCGGTCGCATTCAAACAATGCTTGACATTGGAATGCAATAAATCTTGTAATAAGATCTATGTTAAAGTTTTGCTATACATATAAAATCAAATGCAAAACTAATAACAAGTCAAGGATGAATTTATTACAATAGTACCTTGTCTTCTACATATACTAATAACAACGACAACAACAACAAACATGGACAACATGTGTCATTTTGTAAATTTCATTCAAAGAATTTGAACACGTGGTGAAATCGAGGTATCTAAATTGTTCTATACTTTAAAGCTATCGACCTTATTAGTGATCAAATTTGAAGGACTACTTTTAATTTCAAGTTGATGGATATATATTCATTCAACCCTTTCAAGAGGAAAAGTTGAAAAATTAGTTGTATTTCAATTGACAAGAGTAAGCTAGCCTACACACTTACAAGAAACTATAAATAAAATATTTCCCTCTCAATTATTTAAAAGGTTAAAATTTAATGAACAACTAGAAGAATTGATCTTTTTCTTTGTTGCTCAATCTTCTTTTTATTTCTTGTGAATAGATAGATAAATTGAAATTTCAATAGAGAGTAATAACAAAAATATTTTGTAATTCCAAATATAGCATTCAGATGGGTTAAATACAAATTATTAATAATAAAAATTCATAACCACTAAGCCATGTTTTCTTTGGAGGAATTTCAAAGTGTTAAAAATGACAATATAAAACTTTAAACACAATCACAACATCAAACATTTTTGTGAACACCCATATAAGGGAGGATGCAATCAATGCATCCATATGACGCTTGAGCACTACATCTTATATTCATATTTTGAGCATATCCAAATCCTACTTAACCATGAGAGTCATGTTTATTCTAGATCTCATTAGAAAATAAGAAATTGTAGTATATTTTGAGGCCTTTGTTGAAGGGTGATAATTCTATCAAAATTCTATAAAAGCAATGAAGAGAGCTTACTTGTGTTATAGGCCACCAAGAACACGAAAATATAGCATGATCGCATCTATTGCATATTATTTAGGTTAATATGTTCATGATTTGGAGCTTCCCAAAATCCCTAATGCATACGTTTGATGATAATAAAAATTATGTTACCTTCTCCCTAGCTTTCATAAGAATCCCACCTAGCTTCAAAAATATTGTTCCAAGCATTAATGCTACAAATGATACGTCTTCTTGATTTTGGGATTGGGATAAGGCGGAGGAAAAGAGATCCATGGGGCATTCTCAAAATATTTGCAACGTATCGTCACATTGATGTCAATATTGCTAGAAACAAGAAGAAAATGAACGAGTGTGATACATAAAGATGCATGGAAATAGGACAAGGGGAATGATAATTTTGGAGAACAAAGGAGTGAGGATTCGATAATGTTATAAATTAAATGAATGAAATCATAATTCTCATTATTGTAATCCCAATTTTAGGTTTTGTGATGTTGACAAGGTTCATTTTGTGCAAGTTCATATATAAACTGAAGAAAACACATACAAGTTAGAAAATTTCACCAAGCTTAATAAAGTTTTTAATCCCAAACATAATCATTATAAAGTTTTATGTGAAATTAAAAAAAAAAAATGCATTGTCTTTATGACGACCTTGACCAAACTTGTACAAGATTGGTGCATAGTTGAGAGATTTACATTCGATTCTTAGTTTTGTTTTGTTCCCATTACCTATTGTATTAGTGGGGATGTCATGAATTACATATTAAGTGGTTGAGAGGCCTACCAATGCACTGAAATAGTAATCATATTAATTACCAAAGTTATAACCATGTCATGAATTTTAACAGGCAATCGTATAATGTTATGAATGCAATAAAATAACTATGAATCAACATATTAGATACTATTATTGAAATGGAATATGTGAACATGAAAAAAGAGAGATGACCTAATTTCCCCAGGTTTGCTCAATATCTATTGTTTTCTATTCAAATTTGAGATTTGACAACTCATTTCTAATTAAGCTCCCAATGTCATTTACATCCATAACCTATGATTAATTGCTTTGGTTTTTTTATAGAGTCAAGTGTGGAGCAAAAGATAACAAAGGAAATGACATTATGACGAGTGTCAGAAGCAAATATAACAAAGATAAGACATTATGACGAGTGCAAGATTAAAAAACATGAAGTATGTAAACTGAATGCGAAGCCAATTCTCATATTGACAAGAATCGACAATCCTCATAACACATGAATTCAAGTGGAGATTCACAAAGACAAGGTATCTAAGCTTCTTTGGAAGCTTTCATTAAGTGACACATAAAATAATGCATACGCCAATACAGTGGTAGGATATTTATCTAGGTGGGAGCTATGTGATGAATTTTTGTGGAAGGATACCCTGTATTGGGGAATAGATAAGAGTCAACTAGAATAGACATGATTTTAGTCCTTAGATGCAAAAGACAAGTATAGTGCGAAGAACTAATGCTCATTGACCAACCAAGCATTGAAACTGAGGGCACTAATGGGTTATTGAAAATCTAACCCTTCTTTTGACATTTTCTGATATTTGTTGTCCTTCATAAATGACAAGTGATTTTAAAATTTTACATTTTATTTAGAATATTTTTTGTATTATACTTCTAAGACGGATTTTAACACTTTAAAAGGACCAAAAAAAAAAAAAGAGTTCAATTTTGATCACAGTACCTATAAAAATGCAAATGTCAGTCTCTTGAATACTCAGGCTTTATGGAAAGGTTAATCAAAATTTAAATAACCATGAGTCAAAGAAAATTTGTATTAAACAACGGTAGGAGGAGGGTTTGAACCTTCCACCTTTGGTTAACCTGGACATAAATTGCAGGTTGAAGAAAGTCAAAATTGGCTGTTTTTCACTTGCAATAATGAATTCATTTATTGTACGATCCTAATTAACTAGCATGTCTGTCTGTCTGCGCTCTCTGTCTTTTATCATGAGACACAGAGACACCGTCCACTTTATCGTCTACACATAAATAGGATAGGACATAAACATCTTTTAAAATAAGTTGGGCCTGTAGCTCAGTGGTAGAGCATTTGACTGCAGATCAAGAGGTCACCGGTTCGAACCCGGTCGGGCCCTTTATTGAATCAAGTATCTCTTTTTTCACGGATTTGTTAGGTCATTGTCTATAAAAAGCATTGCAGATAGCACAGAGTCTAACACGAGCTAATGGATTTATCTACACACTATGAACAGGCAACGCTAGAAGGAGGGCTTGAACCTCCGACCTTGTGGTTAACAGCCACACGCTCTAACCAACTGAGCTATTCCAGCGACTGTGGTCGTGCTAATATTATTACGAAATTAGTAAAACATGAATATAAATGTGAGAGAGTGGGCGATATTAATTACAGTTAGACGGTATGCATTACAGCTCAATTACGTTGCCAGATTTGAACTTAGCAAGCCGCCTGGATGGAATCCATGGTGGTTTAACACAATAAAATTAATTTTTGGAATTACTTAATTGATGGAGTTTTATTATACAAACTCTTTTATATTTATAAAGATAAATTGATTTTTTTAATATTTTTTTAAAATGAAATAAATAAACAATAAGTGAATAATTTCGATTTTTATTCAAATTAGATACAAATTTTATTGAAAATTATAATTTAATTTAATTAATAATAAAAATTAATTATAAAACTTTTAAAAACTTTTACTTATTTTAAAACAATCTAAATTATCCAAAATTAAAAAAAATAAAAATCATAATAAATCCTTATTTAACTTTAAGGAACTCATCCAAAAATTGAATTTCTTCATCATTTCGGAAAAATCGGTGAAAATATGAGCAAATTGCTGAAAAAATTAAAAAATACAAAATATATTCATTTTTTTTTCAAAACTTTAAACATATAAAGCAACAAAAACATCATAAAGCATATTGACACATAAATATGGAGAAAGCACTAATATATATGATGTAGTGGATGCCAAATACAAAATGATACATCAAAGTTGATACTGAATCTTGAACCCTGACAACTGTCCAATTAAGGACTCAAAAGTGGAGAACCAATACATAATGACATAAGATATATAAATGTATCTCATCGTTATGAGGTAGATGTACAATGACAAAAGAAACAAAACGGGTAGCTAGTTATTTAATATCAATGTGTTCTCTCCATTTTACGAGAAAAGGTCATGGGTTGTTTGTCAGGCCTGCCCCCTGACAGTAGAAGACCTTGGTCTTGCATCAAATGTCTGACGACGACTGATGGGTGTAGAACAATGTGCATCAATCTGTGTAGGAGGTGGTGTTGATGCAAGCACATCACCCTCCATGATGTCTTCAAGCCACTCCTCCTCCTCCTCCTCCCCCACTTGCTCCTCTCGTTGTTATTCCTCCTCTAACAATGCAATTGCCTCCTCCATGATATGCACCTCAGATTCCACCCTCCACTTAGACAACACATCAATATTGTCTAAGGAAATGACATCCACATCCATTTTTCTATCCATTTGCCTCAACCATAGTCATTGAGACATGTGAACTGCAACCTATGAGAGGGTCATACAAACTTTAATGAGTCTTAGGGTCATACATTACAATAAATGTAATTTCTTTGTTGAAGTTCTAAGTTCTAACCTATTGCGTTTCTTTGAATGCATTTTTTCAAATACACTCCAATTATGCTCACATCCCGGAGTGCTACAAGTTTGACTAAGGATTCAAGTGGCAATTTTTTGTAAATTTGGTGCCATTGCACCATAGTTTTAGGCCCAAACATCTATGACAAATAAGAAAGAAAAAGAACATAAAGAAAACATAATTAAACTTTCAAATAAAACACATAATTGAATTTTAAAAATATAAAGTTTTAAATTCTAATGACTTATGTGGCATCAAAGTGGTCCTTTCACCAACAATATCATCAAAGCCAAATAGTCTAGTACCATCCTGATACATCTCTATCTCACGATTAATGGTGTTGTGAATCCCAACATCAAGTACCATCCTATGAAGACAAGTAAGGAGCCCTTACATCACCTTGCCATGAAAAGCAAAGTTGCATTTGTAGGTAAATGTGGTGTTGAGGAAAAGTCTTGTTGCGGGTCGATGGAGCATCCCAGTCCATCGACTATCAATCAAATCCCACAACAACACATGTCTACTAAACCCAAGGGTACCCTTGTCAACATAATAAGCCCATATAACTTCTTTGGCCCTACCATGGCCTCATACACATAGGCCATTGTGGGCTTATTGCTATCAACCAATCTAACAACCCTTACCAAAGGTTCACTAACTAAGCAAACTTACCACTCCTTCCTAGGAGTCATTGTATATTAGTCTAGCAATGACTCTCCCATCCTCTCTCCTACTATATGTACAATTATGCCACTCACCACAAACAAACATTTGCTTCAACTCAAACTGACATTGAAGCAAAGACTAAAGAATAATGAAGTTTGTGGTGAAACATGTGATGGAAGGACACCACAACTCCCTATCTTCGGTGCATCTCCTCATGAGTATAAGAACAAAAATATGGTTATATATGAACTCGAGGATGCTCCTAGTCTGATCAATCACCTCCTTGATGAAGGAATTTTTCCCCATATCGTCGAGCATCAAATCAATACAATGTGTAGCACATGGAGTCTAGACCAATGAGCGATCTCTCTCCATAAGCATCCTACCAGTAGCCGCATAATTAGCTACATTTTATGTTATGATTTGCACCACATTATGAAAACCATTCTCCTAGATGAACCCATCCATCAACTCACACAACAATGCTGCATCTTTACATGTGTCAATGCATCCACTGATTTGATAAACCTGGTACCTCTAGGACAATGTACCAAGAAATCGAGAAGGGTCCTACCTTTCCTATCTATCCAACCATAATACATCATTGTGCATCTAGAGACGACCCATGACTGCTTCAACTAAATAAATTTAGAGTTGATGTCCTTTTCTTCTTGAAGAATTGCCCCCCACAACTCCTCATAGGTATCTCTTTTATACCCTAGGCCAAATGCAACAATGACATCACACATCGTCTGCCAAAATGGATTGTTTTTGTGACGCTGAGAGGTACGTCACTCCAGAAAAGACACCTCCCATAACCCTGTCTACTTATGCCTTCTCCTCTTTTTTTAAAAACTGACATGATGAAAGGTTGTGCTCCAGAGCTGGTTCGTGGAACAAAAATATTTGCATACCTCTCGATAGCTAATTCCATGGAGCCCCTCCCACTACCCTTAGTGGTAGAAAGCCATGAACTTCTAACTGCAAGTTGATCCTTATTTGTAGCTGCCTCTTCTTTAATTTTATCATTTGAATGAATTGAATCATGCACAACTCTCATAATCTATGGGGTAGATTTAAAGTCAAATCCCAACATCATTCCCATGGATTTTAGCTAAATGGTATTTCAACATGCTAACCCCTCTCATCATATGCTGCCCACACAATTTGCAATTCAATCTTTGCCGGTTTGTCCCATCTTCAAGGGCCTCATACTGCCAAAATGGGTCCAAATCCTTCAACATATTTTCTAAGGAAATGGACAACTTCAAAATTCAACCCTAATGCATAAAAAACACAAGAAAATGGCATTAAACCCCATTAGAAAAAAAATAACAACCCATTGGTTAAAGAAATCAGACCTCTAGATTAGATTATTAGCAATGAAAAATGACATTAAGAGGGTGGATAAAAAATTAATATCAAAGCTCAAACTTGTTGTCACATTAAAATAAAACCCTCACATTGTTTTATGGGCATGAAAATCATGGCAAAATGACAAAAAAAAAAGCAAAATGTAGACAAACAAAGAGGTAAGCAAACATGCCTAAATCTATGAAAAAAATAGCATTAACAGGTGGGATTTAAATACATACCTATGAATGGAAGATTCAACATCGGTTGACAAATGAAATTTAACCCTTGCTCCACTAAAAAATCCTTGATGGTGATGATGATGGTTGTTTAGCTATCTCCACAGTGATTGATGATGACCACAAGCCCTCCTCCTTCCTTCTTCAACATCCAAAAGACACAAATGAACAAAAAAACCAAAAAAATCACTTTTATCCCTTCTGTTTTTTCCCATTGCTGATTTTTTCTATTGTGGCAGAAGAAATTGGCAAAAGTCGCGATGTTTTTGAAAGAAATCATGATTTTTTTCAAGTTAAAAAAATATCAGTTTTTTCAGGCTGAAATTTCGTCGGCCCACAAAAATCACGTTTTTTTTTCAAAACATCATCGATTTTTTGGCGATGTTATCAACACTGCTCACCATTGATTTTTAACAACGAATGTGCAGTAAGGTGTTTAAAGTGTTTTCTAGGAGTTACAAGAATGTGCCCTCCAAGGTAAAGTGCTATTATCCATGGCTGGATGCTTTATTCTGTATCAATTATCTTGATTTTAATTGGGTAGTGTCCCACTACCATATCGGTTTAAGCATACTATCTTCATTTGGATTTGGTGTTTGCTGGAAAGATGATGCAACTATGATTGGATAAAATATTTGGTGTAGAACAAAATTGCAAAATGGAATCAAAGGGCATGGTAAATAGTCTTTATTGTGGCACCCATAGGTGGATGTGTGAAAGGAGGAAATGAGTATGTAGCTAAAATATGATGCAATAACTTACAAAAATTAGCCATATGTGAGTGTAAATTAGCAACAAGTGATGGTGAGGTGTCGAATGCTATGACACACTGAAAATAATATGTTTCCTTGGCACTAGTTATTGTATTGAACCAAACTAGCAGGGGTTTTATAACCAAGATGGTGGCCATAGGTATATTAAGAATATAAAACAGAGTTGTCATGAATATACATATCCAAGTATGTGTGTGTGTGTGCCAACTAGTGTGGCATTTTCACATGGAGAGAATGACACCATGCAAGGTGATTGACACCATGTCTCAAAGGAATGATAAAAAGGAAGGAGATCATTGTTATTTGTATAAAAAAAACAAGATGAATATTCATACTGAGAAAAACCCAGGTTGAAGACATCGAGGTCTTTGACGTGGTCCAGAGAATGTGATAATCAATTATGATACAATGCAAAAGAGGATGTAACCCTAACATAATGAATCCCTTGAAAAGACTCATATACTCAACAATGTCATCTCTACTTTGGGTCCATGAAAACTGCATCTAAAGAAAAAGGCATGCACCATATATAGACAGATCTGGGTTGACCAATAGTTAAATTGGATCGATGCGACATACTAGTGTTTGAGGTAGAGTCCCAAGCTTACAAAGAACAAAAAAAAAAGCTCCTTAAGGATATGTGGCCATAGTATGGAAGAGTTGGGAGATTTGGGTAAGCCAAAATGCTTGGAGACAATAGGGAAGTAAACATGTATCTCCACTTTAGAAGGAAGAAATAAAAAATAGTAACTTGTTGCTTATAGATATATGGGTGCTCAATCTAGGAAATGCACTAAAAATGGATATGTAGTGCCTTGGCCTTTGGTATAAACTAGATATATAATCAACTCAGTAAAATATATGGTTGGAAAAGTAAAATGATGTCTAGAGAACCATTCAGAGGAATACCTTAGAAGGAGATTGTTGCCCTATGATTCAACGTAAATCAACATTGACGTTTCTGTGGAAAATGTTTTGTCGTTATGATTGCTTGATTGATGTAGGATGCCCTCTATATTAGGGTTTGGTACATCCAAGTATTTTCTATTGTTGTCAAGATATGTGGATACGTGTGAAGAGTGCACATGGTGATAAAGTGAGTGAGCCAGAGAGGGAATTGCATCTATGGAATCTATAATGTCTTCCCGATCGAGAATATCTCTACTAGATTTAAATCATGCTCCACTAGTGGGTGTCGAAAGAGGTGTGGGTAATGCAGAATTTGTGTGCACCACACATAATGTGAAGCACCAACTAATATTCACTTCGCTAACCACAATTGTGCCAATTAGGATATTGGATGGCAGATGTGATGGAGGGTCTTAGTGGAAGCGATATTGATTTGCAAGCAATGTAATAGGGGCTGCCCAAGATAGGATTGATGCAATCTGAAGGATCCACATCACAATCCATGGTGTCCATTTAAGACTCATGACAAAGGTCATTTGACAACACTCTAGTATTGGTATAGGAGTTCTTTGATTGTTCACCCAATGAATTTGGTAGGATTGGGGTGGGATGTGATGGGAAAATGGAGCTTAGGATCAAAGGCTTAGAAGATCTTATTACAACCATACCCATTGTTGAACGAACAATGTCAATGAAAGAGTTAGCTACCTTTTCAATGTAAGGAATGTGGAGCTAAGTTCATAGCTTAGAAAATAATGAATAAATAGATGGCTAGTTTGCCTATATGTTTACAACAATTGATCTAGAATGGATCATTATATAATTTTTCATGTATCTTGGTACTTTATGGGTGGAAAAATTGAAGGATTTGGCTTGCAGGGCCCATTTTAGTGGCAGATCCCAATTTGGAGATTTTGGGTCTGAAACCTTTCAGAGCCATTTTGAGGCATCAAATAACACTTTTTGAGGTCAAAACTTTGTGATCATATCTACCATCCCCTCGACGGTTTTTCTACACACCCAAAGCTTTCCAACAATGTGAAAATCACCTAAATTAGTGTTCCTATGCATAAGTTATGCCTCCCACAAGTTGACCTACCTTGTTGACCGCCATGCACTACAAGAAGAACACCTTGTAGCGGAGGTTTTTACGAAACCTCCCCAAAAAACTTATCCCTTCTATGTTTATAACAGAAGCAGGAGGTCATAGGTTTTTATGGAGTTTTTTTTAATGGTGTGCCTATGAGGTACAAATGCCCCAGTGTGCACACAATACAAATGCCATGGTGCTTCAAAATTAAGGCACACCGTTATTTTCTATAAGCAAAAAAATATAGCATAGGTGGGTGGACAAAGGTTTTAGCAGACACTTTTTTCTTCGGTGCTTTTGTTTTATTATGGTGCACTGATGCTCATGTAAACATAACACCCTGATGTTGAGACAGTTAGACACACTGTTATCTGCTATACACAAAATAAAATACAAACAATGCTCCACTCTAAACATGACACCTCGGTGTGTACATTTGTTGGACGCACCAAAGAATGATAAAAAAAGAAATTGCCATACTGATTTTCATTGTGACACCTCATTTTGTGCTTCCAACCTCTCCAACAAGCACCATTGTTCACTCTCCTTCCACAATCACCCTATTTGCAATGCTCTACAATTAGTTAAATAGCTCCATAGGTAGATTCCACACATTTCCAAATTTTGGAAAATACTGCAATTTTTCATTTCGTCTCTACGGTGCAACCATGCATTTTGAGAGAGAAGACACTAGGTAAATTTTTTATTACCTTGTTTATTGCATTTAAATTTCAAAATGGCTCGAAAGTTAGTATTTTTTAGATTTATTTTATATTCCACATGGTTCGTTTAAATGGTTTGGCTCACCCCAAATGTCGATGCATACTGTGAATTTACAGGAATCCTCGCTCATGGTGTGTAGATGATAAATAAACACATCGGTTCCATTCATAGAATGACACTACAAAAATTTCAAAAAATTAACATAACAATGTGCTTTTAGGAATGCCCTGTAAATGGTGCATTATAAAAAACCAACAAACTGGTTAACAAAATGCTTGTTCTATAAAAAAAATGGAGCACTCGTGTGTTCTATTAACTGACCACACTTCCCAGTTTTCCATAAAAAAAAAATGTCCCGTCTATACGTCAAATCCAAGAAAATGCACCGATGCTATGTACTCAAGGCATCAAGAAAAATATATAATAATTTACCATAGTGGTTCGTCTTATGGGACGCCTTGTTATCAATGCGTTCTAAGACAAATGCATTGGTAAAAATGAACACAAAATTAGAAAAATGGAACATCAATGCATTTAATTCAACAAAACACATCAGTGTGGTTAATAGAGTGGCACCATGTCAAATATTTAAACATTTATCATAATGGTGCATCTTATAAAATGTGTCCATTACCTGTGCGTCATAAAAGACAATGCACCACTAAAATTCCATTGGTTCTCCAAGGAATGTAGAGTACCAGTGCTTTGAATACAACAAATTGCACAGTCTAGTTTACCAGTCAAAAAATTTAACAAAGATATGTGTTATGTGGAACCAACCACACCGCGTCGCACACAACATATGTGAAGTGGCATAGTGGGGTGTCTTGTTGGATGCCTCATCACTGGTGCATTCGAGAACACAACACATCACTATGTATATATCAATGCTCGACTAACAATGAAGCACCAATGCCTTGGAATTAACACACAACTTTTTGGTGCTTTTTGTCTTATATGGAGCACAAGGAATAATGCTTATTAACTTTTGTAATAGAACTGATTACTTTTCCACCTTTTTTTCGCAAACATAATTAATTTCAGTTTTTGATAAATGCAAGTTAGTTATATATGTGTGTGTTTTATAATTTTAATTTGTTTTATCTATATATTTGTGCCTAAAAATATTTTTTTGTGAATCATAGATGACGACGATGACAAGCACATGAACAACAACCAGACGAAAAATAATTTAATTCAAAAACTATGTATGCAAACCTCCATAATTAAATTTTGCGGAGGTTCTGCTTTGCAGATGCAAAAACATAGGTCACTGTTCAGTGTCTCTCATAATTTAGTGCACATAATCGATCCTTTTCCACTACCTCAATGCATGCTATTACTAAACATGTTTTTCTATAATATGTTCCAAAAATGACCAAATTAAGTTTTTTTTGCTATATTTACTTTCTTGTCCTTTAAAAAAAAATATTATGCTTTTTTTTTTAGGAAGATTATGTAAATTCCAAGTGACAAACGAGGGGAAAGCCAATACATGTTGGTAGGGATGTCCAATTTTTTTTACAAGGAGATGGTAAAATAAATGAACATAATTGCATCATAGAATGAGGCATCCCAACAACAATGTGCATCATAGGTATGTAATCATTCATTTATTCTTTTATGTACATCAAATTATACTAATTTTCAATTGCTTTGTTGTAGAAAAGAATAAAAAATGGAGCCTATTCAACACATAAGAAATGAAGACACAAAAAATGGTTGATCGTAAAGTTAGTGATTACTTACATTTTCGGCCTTACTTAAGATTTGATATTTGTTGTGATCTTATAGTTAAATAATTAATCTACACTCATCCATGGATGTATTCTAATAGGTGCTAACATACAAAGAAGATCCAACCAATGAATTGATCAACGTTGAGTTAAGTAATGGTTGTGAGTATATGTTGAAGTATCAAGTTTTAATTGAACAATTTGTAAGTAGCTATGTTGCTTAACTTTCCCTTGTTTTATAATTAATGGAACAATAAGAAACTTTTATATTAATTATATCGACTATGCTTTGTCATGACGTATTGAACATGTAGGAAACACAGTATGGAGAGTAGCCAACAAAAGAGATTTTGATACACAACATGCGACATGACTTCGAAAGCATGTGTATTGTTTATGAATCACTCATTATTGTGGTACACTTTTTTATTTACACAATCATGTATACTCTACTATATATATAAATGTAAATTTACTTATTACACTTTATTTCTATGTTTGTAGATGGAACATGAATATGACGAACATACAAAACAAGTCTATGCATACAACATTAGTTTAAATAACCAAAGTAGAATATCGCCTACATGTGATGAAGAAATGAGGCATGCATGCAACTCAAGTGATGACAACAGTTCAAGTGATGAATGCTAATCAATATAATTGAATGTTAGTACAAGTTGTACGTTTTGGAATATTTGTTTGTGAAAATCATGGATTTTGTTTAGTGTACACGACATAATGTCCCAATTGTATAAGGACATGTTACCAATAAGTGTAACGATTACATATCGTTGCATTTGATTATTGTGGACATTTACGTTATCCCAATTTGTATGACAATGGGTCTCTTATACATATATAATAAAATGAGTTGCTTATTTTATTACATTGTCGAATGTTGTAAAATGTTGCATTGTTGATTAATTAATATATGGATGATTTATATTGTTACAAACAACAAAGGTGTAATTCATTGGATAACACATTAATGAAATTATTATATCAAAACACAATAACAAAAATATAATTTAACAATATTATTATAAAAATATTTGATTTTGAGATGATTAATACAAAATTTGTAATTTTTTTTTAATTAAAATAGATAAATATCAGTGCACTATATTCTTTTGAACTCACTTAACGGTACATGCCATAAAATAAATGACGGTGCATTTTTTTATCAATACGCACCAATGACCATTAATTAAATAAAGCACAAGTGCTACCAATAGTGAAAAAAAATCGTTACTTTAAGCAACATATTGTAGGACTAGTCACACCGGTATTTTACATATAATATATGACTCGATGCTTTAAATATAGTGTATGCACCGATGCTTTATATATAATATACATGTCGATGCTTTATGCATAATATACACATCGGTTCTTGGTAACAAAAACTGGCACTGACATCTCACCTCAATTTATGAAAAATTCACTATCTTTTCGTGCACGTGGTAGTACAAGAATTGGTGCGACCATCTATAAGAGCACCATGGCATAATATTTATACAAGCACCAATGTTGCATAAAAAACAACACGTACCGGTGCATACAATAACAATAAAGCACCAACGTTTCATATAACATAAAATATTGTATCGATGCATAATAATTTTAAGAGCACCGATGCTTTGTGATTGTGTGTGTACATCGATGCATGTTACTTAAAAACATGTCGATGCATGTTTCTTAAGAACACATTGGTGTGTTATTTACCATTAAAAGAACCGACAAAAAAACCTCCACTGCAACCTCTTCCTGCCGAATTTTTTTTAGTTATATGGAACATCCGTTAAAACCTCTGCTTGAAATAACGAAGCTTGTAGCGGATGTTTTTTTGATTTTTTTTTTCCAAATCTTGTAACACTAAAAACCTTCGTAAAAACCTCTTCTACAAGGTGTTCTCCTTGTAGTGATGGTATCGAGTGGATGCTACATCAACCCCCATTGCTCACATGTGGGGCTAGTCACGTGTGGACTTTCAAGAATATTCTAGAAGGTCCAAAACCCTAAAACTAATTGAGGGTTGACGTATACAAAAACCCTAACCCTAGACAACTATCAGATTATATTAAACACTGGGCCACTAGGAGGAGAGAGGGTTCCATTTTTTTAGCATTGTACTTGTTCCATATTTGAGCAAAGCATATAGGAGTGGGATTTGAGAGCATAACAGAGGAGGGAGAAGATTCTATAGTATCCATTCAAGGCATAGTGTCATAAGAAGATCCACACTGAGTGCCCCTTTCTTTGTATTTTCATTTTTATAATTGAAGAAAAGAGAACAAGGCATAATCCTCACTTTATGGTTGGGTTTTCTCCTGTATCAGGTTGTTCAAGATATGTTTTGTGTTCATTTGTGTGGATGGTGTGTTCATTTTCTTGTTGTTTCATTTTCGTACTTCAATTTATTTTATTTTATTTTTAAATTTGAGCAATAAGCTAATGATAATAAATATGAAATATAAGGAAATAAACCCACAAAATAAAATATTTCATACAACTACAAAATCTGTTGTGACAAACTCTTCTGGTGGAATATTGATGACATTTTAGATATCATATTGGTATCATAGTTATTTTCTTTGGGGTATTTGTGGAAATTTATTGGATCTAAGACTTGGCTTAAGAAGGAAGTTGCAGAACCCTACCATGGTAGACGATTCAGTCCATAACAACCCTCGGTATGCAGTAGAAGATATATTTTTGAGGATAAAAGAGAAATTCACTGATATCTCTCGCAACATGGCCCTCATGGTGGCTTTAGCGAAAAACTTCAGACCTTTTGGGGAGGTTGGTGGATATAGCTCATAAGTTGATCAGATGAGAAACTGTGAGATAATGAAGACCCAAAAAATGAGTCAGAAAAAGATCTCGAGAAAGAGTGACCGAGTTTCAATGCCATCACTCCACAACCTCTATTGAAAATGGAAGTGAAAGTGGAAATCAACCATACTGATGTGAGATTGATGCTATTAAGTTGAATGTTTGGTTGCAATAGTTATAAGTGTATTTCATTTTCCTTAATACATATGAAGAAGATAAAATTTCATTTTCTTGACTAAAACTAGAGGGCGATGCACTAATCTGGTGGAAAATACACACGAATACTCTTAAATTAGAGGGCGATCCACCAACAACTAAGTGGGAGGTATTTAAAACCTTTATCAAGTCCCATTTTTACCATATTGGGTATGCAGAGGATTAATGGATCCTTTGGCATCACTTCAGGCAAAGGCACATAGTGTTCAAGAGTACACCATCGAGTTCTTGAAGATGACAATCAAGTTGGGTATCTCTCCCAAGAACCCATACATACTCCTCAATTATATGTGGGGTTTACACAATTTCTTGCAAATGAAAATGATGCTCTTTAATGTGAGGACCATTGATGAGGCCTATGAGTAAGCGCAATACCTAGAGAACATAGGCCATAAGAAAGGCCATCCAAATGGTTCTAAACAAAATGACCACTAAGATATTTCCAAGGAGGGGAGGAAGAAGTGGAAAGGAAAAGACAAGAAAAAAAAACCACTCCACATCACTGCAATGATCCAAACAACCAATGAAACCATTGTAATATTGAAGGTCACAACAAAGATAAGTGTTTGAAGCTACATCAAAAGATGAATCCAAAGAACTGTAAGAATAATTCCAAAAAGAAGAACCCACTAGCCACAGATTCAAGCAACCTGGTACAAAGTAGCTCATATGTGGATGAGAACATTGTCTACACCTCATTGTATAAGGATGTGAATCTAAGTAGCCTTCATCACAAGGAAGAGAAGGAGATGACTAAACTTTTCCACATCACACTACAAGGAGAACACCTTGTAGCAAAGGTTTTTACATAACCTCCCCGAAAAATTTATCTCTTCTTTGTTTATAGTAAAGGTTGTTAATGGAGGTGGGAGGTCAAAGGTTTTTTTTATCAGTGCCCCTATAAGGTACATATTCCCTAGGTGCACACAAATAAATAACTTTGTTGTTCTTAACTATTCAGGAGCATCATTACCTGTTATAATATTAAAAATACAAGCACTGAACAAAGCTCCCTGGTGTCGTTGAACATTATGATCCAATGTGTATCCCTATCGTCTGATGCACCAAGGTAGGGTAAAATAAAAAAAAAAAATTACCAAACCGATTTTCATTATTACACTTTATTTTGTTCTTCGAAATTATTTCACAAGAACCAATGATCACTCTTCTTCCAAGACCGCCACATTTCGGTGCTCTATAATGACTTCGACAACTCCATTGGTAGATTCCACACATTTTCAAATTTTGAAAAATACTGTGAATTTTCATTTCTTCTCAACAATGGAACCATGCCTCCTCGTGACAAAAGAGCCTAGGTAAATTTTTAATTACCTTCGTATTTTCATTTTCATCGGATTAAAATTTGAAATTGTTCTGAAATTTTACCACTTTCTTATTTTTATTTTTTTTGAATTACGCGCAATGCGCTTGAATGCTTCGGCTCACCCCGAAGTGGTCCATCCTATGTGTAAATATACAGTAACCACCACCAACTATGTGTACAATATAAACATACATGTCGATGTCATTCATAGAATTATTGATTTTTGTAGCTTCAAGCAAGTATTCTCACATGGCCCTAGGTGTTGGGCATGTGGGAGTCATCGTGGGCACCACATCACAGTTTTGAATTGGTGAAAACACCCTTGGAGTGAAGATGGGCATTCATGGGTTTGGTGATGGGATTTGTGGGCTTGTGTAGGGGATTCACACCCACATATAAAGCCTAATTTTATTTTGACTTGTGGAGGGGATTCTAGGTTGACCCCTAAGACTTGTATATAAAGGAGAGAGGTCATCATGACTTTTCATATTGTAGATCATGTGTGGAGACATGATGGAGCTAGCATAAGTGAGTCTACACTTGTTCTAGGAGGCTTGATGATTTCAGAAAAGAGAAATTATGCATGATGTAAAATATGGCCTATGATTGAGGACTCTCTATTTTTAGTTCTTGGCAGGGAAAAACACACTACACGTGTGGGAGAGAGAGGCAACCGCAAAAGGGAGAAAAATGTACGAGTGGAGAAAATCGTATGGAAGTGTTCGCACATGTTTTCATGCATGTATGCGAGTTTTAGTGGGAACAATCACGTTCGTACACATGTTGCAGTGGGAATAGTTGCGTACGTATGTGGGTTGCAGTGGGAAGAGTCACACACATTCGTACAAATCTTCCTGGGCAGGTGTAGGTCTATACATGGTTGATAGGTGATGTCAACAAGTTGTACAAGTGGTCTGCAACCAATTTATGGGTAGAATATATTTCTAGGATATTTGTTGAGGCTTGGTTTGTTGATTTGTATGGTTATTGGAGGACAAGGTTGTCCCGAGATTTTAGTGAAATTGTATTGGTTGGAGGACATGTTTTGTCCTCATATTTGGTGATATCTGTATTGGCTGGGAGGACTAGTTTTTCCCTCAGGATTTCTAAATTTGATAAGGTTACAAGAACACAAATATTGTGTCTCATATGTGTTGATGATTCATCTATGATCTTTTTGTTTTTGGTGCATATATTTTCAGTCAATAATTTCAGTGTAAAATTGTTCAATGATAACATCTAGGGTTTACTGTTAGATTACTAGGAAGCAATTCTCGGATCTGGAATTAGTCACATAGATTTGCATGTGAAAATTGACATGGTATAAAACCTTGGAATTTGAAGATAAGAGGATAATGTTTGAGAGACATAGCTGCTTAATTTCAGTGAAAATTGTTTAGTGATGACAACTAGGGTTTACTGTTAGATCGATAGGAAACAATTTTCAGATATGAAATCAGTCAAATAGAGTTGCATGTGAAAATTGACATGGTATCAAAACTTTGGATTTGAATATAAGGGGATCATATTTGAGATACATATCTCCTATAGTTGGTTGCATATTTCTTGTTCTTGTTCTGGGAAGTCATAGGTGGCAACTCTGAGAGGGAGTTGTAATAGTGTTAATGAGTTAGCGTTGATAGGAAGCTACAATGACGATTGTAGGTGGAAACAAGTTATATGGTATCTGGTTTGAGACATGGAGCAGACTGTCCAGACGAGGAGTTGTGGACTATTGCAACTTGGTGGTGTGGCAGGTTATGAGTTTTGGTGGATTGGTGGAGAGCTCGGTTTGCAATAGTATGTTGTGTGGCAGTTTGCCAACTCGCATGACTCTTTTTGAAGCAGTCTATGGCCAAAAGACCCCATCAATTCTCTCATATATTCCAGGGGTATCGAAGGTTCAAGAGGTTGACACAAATCTTATAGTCCGTGAGGTTATTCTTCATGCCCTCAAAGACAATTTGGTCATGGCTCAGAATCGCATGAAGAAACAAACAAATCAAGGTCATTTCGAACGCCATTTTGTTGAAGGGGACCAGGTATTTCTTCAACTACAACCTTATAAGAATACTTTCCTCAAAGCTCACCACTGACAGAATCTTTCACCCAAATTTTATGGTCCTTATCAAGTTCTCAAACATGTGGGCTTGGTGGCCTATCAGTTATCTCTACCTAGTCAGTCGAAGCTCCATCCCGTTTGTCATGTTTCCTGCTTAAAGAAGGTGATTGGAAATAAGTGCCAAACTCAAACTAATCTTCCTGAGTTGGATGAAGAAGTTTCCATATGGTTTCAGCCACAAGCAGTCTTGGCCCAGTGAGAACGTCGTCTCCGTCAATGCACCATCCAGGAAGTGTTAGTTCAATGGAAAGACACACCTCCAGAAGATGCTACCTAGGAGTCGACCACCATTCTACAACAATTCCCTCATCTGAAGCCTTGAGGACAGGGATATTCTTCAAGGGG
Source organism: Picea engelmannii (assembly GCA_009831015.1). Classification (NCBI taxonomy): domain Eukaryota; kingdom Viridiplantae; phylum Streptophyta; class Pinopsida; order Pinales; family Pinaceae; genus Picea; species Picea engelmannii. Next base: position 1,143,180 of record ML782487.1, on the reverse strand, counting down.
GAGGGCATGTTAGGGACCTAACCTCCCTAACCCCTCACATAGGTAGAACAATATAATTCCGTGTAATAAAGATTGATATTAATAAGGCCTAGCAATAAGGAAGAATAAGTCAAATGTAAGAAAACCTAATAGAAGCTTCCACTTCTAGAAGGATCTTCCTCTAGATTGTTCTTTTGGATAGATAGATTTAGTATAAATAGAAGTAGAGGGTATGAGAAATCTTGTCTTGGATATTATTGTAATAGAGCTCTTCTCTGTTGGAGGTTTCCCCCTTGAAGAGGCAAGTGAACATTTCTCTCAACAATCAAAGTGCTCTTTTTGGTGTTATATTGGTATTATTCTGGTATTATTGTGGTATTGTTCTGGTTATATCATTGTTTCCTTGCCATTTCTAATTAATTATTTATGTTTTGCATACTATTTTATATATGGAATACTACAGTTTCCTCTTGGGTATATTGCTTATGTATTCCAAATTCTATATTTTGGAGGATGCATGTGAAGCGTTTGACACAATGCCTCAATGAGATGATCATGGACTAGTATGATGAGTTGTCAAAGGAGGTAGAGTTAGATATGGCGATGATGCTAGCAAGTCAAGCATGGAAGAAGAGTGTTGATGAGATTACTCAGATTCGAAGAAATGGTGAAAGTATTGAATGCAAAGTTCAAGGTGGAGTTATGTAAATGAGCATACCACTGTAAGACGCAGTTAGGTATGCATACCTCAGGTTTGAAATGTCATCGGTAAATTCTAGACAACCTAGGTGATAGGGGTGAGAATTTGGTATTCCCAGATACCTTGACTTTGGGGGAAGTTTAGCCAGTTTTGGTCATGGGAAAGTGGGGGGGGGAGTTAGGTCAAGGGTCATGGTTTCAGGCACAAGGTTTTTGGTAGCGAGTGTTTTGAACCCATGGATTGCATACTCCATTGAAATTATCCTGGAGGTGAGGAGTGAAGTCTCACTTGGTCAAATTTGGTCAAGGGAACAAAGTTGTATATCTTTGTTGGTTATGGTGATGGAGCTAAGGGATGCATATTGTGGTATCCTACTGTCCACCAAATCATCAGTAGCAGAAATATGTACTAGGAGAAGTTGTTTAGGATCACAAAGGGATATTTTTTTGCAAACTCAAGGAATCATTGTATGGCCTAAGGTAACTAGGAAATGGTACAAAATGGTTGATTCCTTCATGGTGAGCCAAAGTTTATTAATAACTGAGTATGATCATTGTGCTTATGGCATATTCATTATCTTAGTGTTATGTTGATGATATGCGTGTTGCAAGAAAAACATGGTTGAGATCAACAGGTTAAAGGCTCAGTTGGCAAGGACTTTTGATGAAGGATCTATAAGCAACAAAACAAATCTTGGGCATAGAAGTATACAGAGACGGGAAAACATGTAAGTTGTAGTTGTCACTAATGAGGTTCAATATGAACTTTGTGAAACTGGTAAATATCCCTTTAACTTTCCATTATAAGCTTTCTTCAAGTTTATGTCCTAGTAGTAAGAAATACATGATTATATGTCTCGTGTACCTTATGCAAATGTAGTAGGAAGGTTGATGATTGCAATGGAATGTTCAATTATTTCACATGTAGTTGGTGTTGTCAATGAACACATGGAAAAACTAGGTAAAGAGCATGGAAATGGGTGCTTCGATATCTGAGAAGAACGAGTATCACCTATAGTGGTTGCAATGCTTTTGTTTGTAGTTATGTTGATTCAGTGGAGGTGGAGTGGTCCATACTGGAGCAAACTACGCAAACATGTTCACACAACCAATATTGTTAGAGAAGTTGTAGTGGTGTTTGGTTTCTTTTGGCTTGCAGGAAGGTGATGTTTGATTTGTTGGGAAAGGTATCAAGAAATTGTTGCTAAGGTGGAGATTGTTGGGTTGTGACAACATACCTTGTAGTTACATTTGTTTGGGTGGAGGTTTCTCAAGCATTTGTATTTCCATATGCCTGGAAACACTTGAGAATCTCTTTTTTAAATGAAGAAGCCCATGAGGAGCTTCTTGAGAGTTGTATTCATTTATCCATTAGATGAGTAATAAATATTACCACTACCCCCATTTCGTTCTTGGATGTTATGATATGTGTTTTCCATCTATTCCTCTTCATTGTGTGTGATGTTCTTATCATTCTCTACTCATTGTCTGTTGTCTTGCAGGCCCGATTCCAACAAGAAAAAATTAAGAATGTTTTATGAAATCTATTAACCATCATAAATACTTTCGAGCCACTAAGAGAAAGAATTTAGTTGTATTTGACGAGTAAAATCCCATATGACGGGAAAAATGGCCATCAAATTCTAACCTTGTATATCATAGTTGTCAATGTTGTCAAACCTCAAATATAGGTCATTCACATTCAAACAATTCTTGACATTTCTCCATTAGTACCATTTGTACTAGAAAAATAATAATTACAAACATGGAATGAAATAAAACTTGCAATAAGATCTATGTTAAAGTTTTGGTAGAAATATAAAGTCAAATGCAAAACTAATACCAAATCAAGGATGGACTTTTCCAGCAGAAAATTTTCTCAATTATATATTTATATAATTTGGTTCTCATAGCAAGGATACATCACTGTCAATATATCTAATGCCAACAATGTTCTTTCGGCCATCAAAAGGGTGAAAGATCAAGAGTAGTACTATTACAAGAGACATAAACTGTGTACCAAGAGAAACAAAAAGGAGAGAGATCCAGAGTTCTGACTGTCCCTATACTGTAGTAAATCTATCCTCAAAATTAGAAACACAAAATATCAACCTTCTCTCTGCCTGGGTAGACAGTTAGGAACTATAGATGTAAATACTAATATAGATTTAGAATGCGTGGAGGACCCTCATGTCCGTCAAACCAGTGGTTGTAGGTGATTATACCAGCTTGTTTCTAGAGAGTGGCATTTGAAAGTAAATATGCTTCCTTGGTGTACTCTCGATATGTATGGTTGAAGTTGAGCTTCCTGAAGGTAGGTTGAAGCTCTCTGATTCTATCCTTCCAGCCCAAAAGAGAGATGACCTGTAGTTTTCCCCCTTTGTTCAACCAATATATAACAATTCTGGAGTCACCAAAGATTTGACGTACATCAATGTTTAATCTAGATGTCAGATGTAGAGTAGCCCAGAATCTCAATAATTCAGCCCTGGTGTTGGTACCTGGGCCATAGTTGAAGGTCCATTTGTAATGAAAATTCGTCGAAATGATTATTAAGCCCCCTACTCCACTCTGGAGGCCATTAGACTGCGCTTCACCATCAAACCAACATGTAGGCAAACCCTCTGGAGTATGTTTCTTAACATTGTTCGTGGATACCTCTTTTCTTGGGTGAAGGTTTGTCCAGTCTGTGAACATACCTAGAGTTTTGTAGACAACTGTGATTGTATATGAAATTCCATTTTCGAAAACTTTTTTATTTCTTTCCAACCACACGAACCAACAGACCAGAGGTGGAAGGGTTTGATAGTTACGCTCCCTTTTGGTCTAGGATTCATAACAGGCAGTTAAAGAGTGCCCTTCCCAAGTAGTAATTATGTTTTGTTTAATAAAGATATTGTCCCATACTTGTCTAGTGAAGGGACACTTAATAAATAGATGCATCACAGTCTCTTCATGTATGTTGCACAATTGGAAAATATTGGGTCCAACCCAACGTTTCCTTTATAGGATATCCCAAGTGTGTATTTTGTTTTCAATTGTAAGCCAGGTGAATAATTTGATCTTATTTGCGATGTTCCAAGACCACAATTTTTTCCTCCATCCACCTATATTGTTATACCAGAGGGTGTTTGAGATTGTTGAGTAGACATTTTTGACTGATAAGAGGCCCGAATTGTCACCCCCTGTCCACATGAGTTGGTCATCCTTTTCTTGAAGTTGTAGGCCGGATCGCGAAATTTCCTTACAAAACGTTTCCCATTCCATTGCGAGTTTAGCTGATAGAACAACAGTCAACAAGGATCCTAGGCCTGTGGTTTCCTCTTTCTTGAAAAAGATATCTGAAGTTTCTTAAATTTAAATGAGTAATAAGTTGTGGAGATAAGAAGGAGGATTTTATCCAATCCTAAAATACAATCCTTGCCAAGGATAACTGAGTGTCCAGAACCTAGATTCCAACAAAACCAATGGGTGATCCAATTTACCTATTTTACCAGATTTCTCCAAATCTGAGAGGTCGTTCTCGCTGTGTTTGCAGCAGTCCTGAACCAAGTGGCCACCGAACAATGGGGAAGGTATTTATATTTTATAATAGAGTACCAGATTCCATCTTTTGTCAACACATGCCAAAGGGAATTAACAACCAATGCTTTGTTAAAATGAAAAATATTTATGATTCCCCAGACACCCTTAATTTTTGGTTTGGCCCGTGATTCCCAGTTGTTAAGATGTAGGCGAGTGTGATCAGTACTGCCCGACCAAAGGAAATTGAAGGTTAATTTCCTTAGCTTGTCTAAAACTGAGGCTGGTATGGCTGCAAGAGCCATCCAATAAATCAATTGTCCTTCTAAAACTGCTTTAATGAGAGTGAAGCGACCTCCTAAGGAGAGACATCTATTGCACCAATGGCCTATTCTTTTCTCCACCTTTGCAACAAGCTAGTTCCAATATGTTACCTTATATGAATCAACTTTAATAAAATAACCAAGATACTTAAAACCTCCAGAAAGGTGCACAAATTTATAAGGAAAGAGATCTTTTAGAAGCGCCAATGAGTGCTCTTGTATATTGGCATAGTGAAAAGTTGACTTTGTCCAATTTATTAACAAACCCAAGGCACTACAGAAAGTCATCAAGATGTCTTTTATTTCCTTCCATTCATGTAATGAGCCGTTGGTCATGATTAAGACATCATCAATGAAAAAGAGGTGTAAAATCTTAACGATCCTGGACGCTTTTATCCCCGTAAGCTTCCCTTTTGCTTGTCCTTTTTTAAGAAGCATGTTTAATCCTTCCATGACCAAGATGAACAATAGTGGGGAGAGTGGGAAACCCTGCCTCAGTCCCCTGCCACTATGAAAGAAATGAGAAGTTTCATCATTTACCAGGACAATGAAATTGGTATTTGTCACGCAACTCATGATCCACTTTATAGAAAGGTGGCTAAAGCTTGATTGAGTCAGGATCAATCAAAGAAAATCCCAGTCAATGCAGTCAAAGGCTTTTTTTAGATCCAATTTTAGAATATGTGCCTTTGTATTTCTCGCCTTTATACTGTGCATGCATTCCTGGGTTGTGCCAATGACGTCTAATATCTGTTTGCCATTTTAAAAACCCAGTTGTTCACCTGACAGGGTCCTCGAGAGGATAGACTTTATCCTGTTTGCAATGATTTTTGAGATAAATTTGTAGCACAGGTTGCCGAGTGCTATTGGTTTGTAGTCGCCAAAGGATGTGGGATTTTTTTCTTTAGGAATTAGTGTCAGGAAAGTTGAATTCAACGTGCCAATCACTTTTCCTCTAATCCTGGAATCTTCCACTAGTTCCAATAGGTCTGCCCCAACTAACTCAAAGAAGTGTAGGAATAATTCTATTGTCCAGTCATCCGGGCTTGGACTTTTGTCTTTGGTGAATGATTTTAGAGCGTCCCAAACTTCCTATATGGCATAGGGGCTATACAAGAGGTTGGAGTCCTCCACTGTGACCGAACGCGGGAATAGTCTGGAAATAGAGACTAGATCATGCAGATTGTTGTGTTCAATCACCCCATAGAAGGATTTGAAGTAGTTTGTAGCTGCTGACTTTAGAGCTTGTTGTCCACTGCGGGTGAAACCAGAATCATCTTTGATTTCCCAAATGTCTTTTTTGTTTCGACAAGAGCTTGCAAAACGATGAAATAATTTTGAGTTTTGATCGCCACATTTGATCCAGAGTGCTCTGCTCCGTTTTCTCCACAGAGCTTCTTCCACAAGGAGGATCTGGTTCCTTTTCGTTTCTAATAATTTCAAGGTGTTATTCCTACCTCGGTGCCCCCCTTCCTGTGTGTCTTCTTGTAGAAGGGCGTGTATATCAATATCCAATTCTTTCAGTCTAAGAAGTTTTTGTTTTCTGTGAATTTTTGCCCATCGTTTGATACAAAGTTTTAGAGTTTTCAATTTCCAAACAAAACATTGTTGAATCCCTGACTCAATCCGATACATGGTGTCTTTCCAGACTTCCTTAAAAATATGGTTGAATTTTTCCTCTAGCAGGCAGTTCACATTCATCTTAAATGGATAAGCCTTCGTTAATGGTGGAGAGTCAAGTTGCAGGAGAATCAGAGCGTGATCCAACAAATAAGGGTAATCAACCTAGGACCTGATCCTACCATCGAAAGTAGCTATTTCTTTAGAGATAAGAACCCGATCTAGTTGTTTGGAAATTGCCTCTAATCCATAACGACCATTGCGCCAAGTAGGAACTAAATCATCCAGGGGAAAGTATACCAGTGCATGAGCTTGAAAAACAGTAATGAAGTAACCAGCCAGGGAATCCTGAGAAGCCGAGTCACCCCACACTTCCCCAACATTTGTAGTTAGGTTCAAGTCCCCTACAACTATCAAATTTGTATAGTCGAGTAGTCCCCTTGTTGCCACCTTATCCCAAAATAGTTTTCTATCTGTGCAGGGTCCATATACATTAAGTAGAGTGATCAACTGGTTGCTCCATAGGCATGTACCTGTCAGAAGGATACCACCACAACAAAGATAAGGAGCTAAAACAAATTTTGTAGGATCCCAGGTAACAACCAGTCCCCCTGATGTACCAAGTGAGCTAGCAGTACATGTATGCCAGGTAGGGAAGAACTTGTTCAAAAATGTCTTGCCTTTCTGGCCATCAACCAACGTTTCTTGAAGGAAGATAATATCCGATGAAGTCCTGGCAAGAAGTCTTCTAAAGGAGGCATATTTCAGGGTCCCCCCCACCCCTATGATATTGAGGGAGAGCAGGATCATGGCTTGGCTCTCACAAGGGATTTCATGCCTCTAAGTGCCCCTATATCAGAGTGTGGTGAAAGATTTGTAGCAGTAAGAGTAATAGGTAGACCCTCCTTTCGTCGAGCACTCTTGGTCTTTATCGGTGAGTGCTCGTAGCCCAACCCATTAGACCAGGTAAAGTATTTTCCCAAGTTCACTCCAGTGTTTTTAGGACATCCCAAGGCCTCACCAGAGTCCTGTGGTCATAGTACAGTTTTCCCCAGGTAAGTAGGAAGGGGGATGGGAGACAAAGCTTCTTTGTAGGTCAGAATCAAAGTGTCCATAACAGCTCCTAGGGAGATATCCCTTGGCTCTAGTTCACTAAAGCTCGAGTTTTAACAATCCCCCATCGGTTCAGAGGACGTAGTTCCAAGACTCACAATATCCAAAGGAAAAGAAGGGGAGTCATCATCAGTGGGGAAAGCCCGATTCGTACCATCCAAAGGAATGCCTAGGGCCCGGGGAATCACAGGTACTGGAGAAATGATAGCTTGTCCCCTCCCCACAAGTGGGTAGCTGTAAGAGAAGTCAGAGTGCTAGTAGTTTCCCGAGCCAGAGAAGTAACCCCCAAGTGTGATCACGGGAAGCTCGAAACCAGAGTGGTGGAGCTATCCATATGTTCTTTTTCCCAAGCTGTCAACGAGAAAAAAAGAGGAGGACATATTTGGTTTAGCTTACCAGCAAGAGAATCTGAGGCAGTTGGGTCATCAACACCAAAATACTCTGGAAAGGTGGCCTGTGAGTTCACTCTCGGAGAGTCCAATCTGGAAGAAAGTTCTAGCATAGTGTCCTCCGGCTGCTCATCCTCCGCAAAACTAGTGCAATGTCTCCTCAGGTGTCATGTCTGTCTACAATATGTGCATTTGAATGGTATGCCCATATAATCTAGTTTTTGGCGGGTGAGGTGTCCTCTCCATTCAATATCTATGGATTCCAAAAGTCCATCATGGATATCAAGTTCCATCAGAACCTTTGCCACCTTTTTGACCGGTGCAACAAGGGATTTTTTATCCACGTTGATAAACCTCCCAAGGGCGTTCCCAATGGCCTCTAAGGATTTAACATTCCAAAGGTGTAGAGGTAGACCGGGTAAGAGTACCCAGAAATGCCGCATATGAAAATAATCCTGAGTAGGATCAAAACTAATACACCACCATTTCAACATTAAGTTGCCACCATCGAGCAACCATAGCCGGTCCAGGATAAGAGTAGAGTCCTATGGAGTTCTGAAGTGAAAACTAAGCCAACCTCTCGAAAGGAAAGAAAACTATGGTATGTACCCCAACAGTGGCCGCCATGATGTCTACACCCAATCTGCAAGGTCCGTTCTGCATAAATGTCGATAGGATAGTCTACCCACGAGGGTACACAGTGCCATAATAACCGAGTCTTCCAAGCCTATGTCTGCTCCAAGAACCATTCTCTTTTTAGTCTTCTTAGTGCACCAAGGTCTGAGAGCAGGCTTTCTGCCCCTCATAGTTTGAGCTCCCTTCGCCCGTTGATACCCAGTGGCTCCTACAGATCCCGAAACCACTAAGGGAGTAGTCTCCCCATGCAAAGCCGAAGTAGGTTCAGTAGGTAGAGAAAACGGAGCCGCAATGGAAGTGCCAGAGAAGAGTCCAGCGTCTAAAACCTTGGGTGGGTCGAGAGTGGGCTTCTGGGTGTGCCTCTGAGGAGAGGAGAAACAATGTGACTCATTCGAAAAAATAGTAGACAGAGAGTTTGTGGAAAGGGTATTTCTTCCTAACAGTGGATTTGCAGAGGTATACACAATTTCAGAGGGAGCGACCAAAGTTGTAATAGGTAAAGTGGAAGAAACCGAGGTAGGAGTATGACATGAAAACCCGTGCAACAGAGAGTTAAGTCTAACACGATTGGTAAGCTCGTCAACCGAGGTGAAGAGACCCACACTACGCCAGAGTGCCTCATCAACTGCACCCATAAGTGCACTGAATTCAGCCTCCATCAGTGCGCGTCTTGTGGAGACCTGAGCAGATGCCACCTAAACTCCACTCAAGGGTAGGCCAGGGATAACTGTAAGGCAGACTAATCGGACGAGTAAATATCGTTGTGAAGTGACAGTGCAAGCTGCCAAGAAAAGACAGGAGAGTAGTAGTTGTAGTAAAGACGAGGTCTGACGGTGCAGGGGATGTTTGGGAGTAAGGGCCTCACTAAAATGGTGGGGTAGTTTAGGCCTCCGCTAAAATGGGTGGGAAATAACTCCTCTAACTGCACGGGTTGGTAACTCGAGCGTTAGAGTTGAGGGAAGTGTAGGTGCCTGTGTGACGTGCCTTCTAAAAACCAAGGGTAGGAGGAAGCTCGAGAGTTTTCCAAGTCCACCATTGTTGATGAGTTGCAGGTTTTGAAATGCTGGTTTTCCCGCCTCCTTTGCTTTCCCCTATCGAGGTTGAGTTACATTGCCTTTAATAAAATATGTTCTCAAGGATGAACTTATTAGTCCCTGCTAAAGGCTTGGGACTATAGCGATGAGTTGCTCATTGACTCTCTATTAATTTATAGTTGACTTTAGATTTTTGTTTTATATCAAATGTGTAACATAGGAAATCAAAAAATATATATATTTTATTAATAAAATAATATATTTTTCTCAAATTTGATTCGTTGATATGTTTGATGTGTTATTGCAGGCTTCACCTCTTTCAATGTAAACACAATTAATAGATTTGACAATTTCACACAGCAAAGCAGAGAGAGGGAAGGGCCAATTGCACTGTGGTATGGAAGAAGTAGTATGGAACGAATCAACCCATCCTCGGGCCTCGAATCAGCTGGTTATTGTCATTATCGATATTATTGTATTGTATTGTGTGGAGAGGAAGGTAC
>ML782487.1:1111433-1123561 GCA_009831015.1 Picea engelmannii | reverse complement strand
TTATTATCATTACTGTTATCCTTTATTAACAATATTATTAAATTTTGAATAAATCTTATTACTTTATTTTAATTATCAATCTATCTTAACAACTTTTAATACTTCATTATTTTCAACAACCATTAATAATTTATTATCCTCAAAACTTAATTTACTTTCTTTATTAATATTGGATCTTAAACGATTAATATTTGATCTATTCGTCTCCACATATAATATTGGGTCTATTCTTGATCTCATGGGTTAATATTTGATCTAATCTTGTCCTCACAATCTTTTTGTTCCCATTAGTGTCATCATCTCTTGAAGCCTCATATCTTTGTTTTCTCTGTACCTTTTTAATTTTAATTCTTTTACTTCGTTATTAATTTTATTATCTTATATTAACAATATATTATCAAATTATGAAGAAATTTTATTACTTTATTTTTATTATTTATCTATCGTAACAACTTTCAATATTTCATTATTTTCAACATGTAATACTTTATTATTTTCACATCTTAATTTACTTTATTTTTAATAATTGATCTATTCTTATCTCAATGGTTAATATTTGATCTATTCCTGTCCTCACATTCTATTTGTTCCCATTATTATCATCATTTCACTAAATCCCACTTATATCTTTGTTTTCTCTTTGCCTACTCAATTTTAATTCTTTCACTTTACTATCATTATTATTATCTTTTATTAACAATATTATCAAATTTTGAAGAATTCTTATTATTTTATTATTAATCTATCTTAATAACTTTAAATACTTCATTATTTTCAAAAACCTTTAATACTATATTAGTCTCAATTTACTTTCTTTATTATTATTTGATCTCAACGACTAATTTTTCCTAGTTCCTATCATCAACGGTCACTTAGCATTCTTCCTCTTTAAATACAAACCTCAAAACTCATTTCGAACGTGATATCTTCAAGCATCCCTGATGATGGGTGGAGTGTCCACTCAAAACGTTGGATGTTTCAAAACCTCTTATACAATTTTTATCCATAAAATTTTCTAACATTATAATGTTGACTAACTATGGAAACCTACATACTCAAAAATGCAGATGCTCAACAATGTCATCTCTACTTTGGGTCCATGACAACTGCATCTAAAGAAAAGGAATGCAACATATGTATACTGATCTAGGTTGACCAATAGTTAAACTGGATCACTGGGACATACTGGTGTCTAAGGTAGATCCCCAAGCTTATGAAGAACAAGACAGAAACATGCCTAAGGATAGGTGGCCATAGTAGATAGGGAAGATTTGGGAGATATGGGTAAGCCAAAATGCCTGGATATAGTAGGGCAGTAAATGAAAATCTCCACTGTGGAAGGAAGAAATCCAAAATAGTAACTTGTTTCTTATAGATATATGGGTGTTCAATCTAGTAAATGCACTAAAAATGTATATGCAGTGGCTTGGCCTTTGGCATAAATTAGATATCTAATCAACTTAGTAAAAGGTATGTCTAGAAAATTAAAATGACGTCCATAGGACCATTCGGCAGAATACCTTAGAAGGAGATTATTTCCCTATGATTCATTGGAAATCAACATTGAGATTTATGGGGAAAACATTTTGTCAATGGGATTTCTTGATTGATGTAGGATGCCCTTTGCATTAGGGTTTGGTACGTCCAAGTATTTTCTATTGTTGTCAAGATATGTGGATATGTGAGAAGAGTGCGCATGGTGAGAAAGTGAGTGAGCCATAGAGGGAACTACATCTATGGAATTTGTAATGCCTTCCTGATCGATATGATCTCTACTGGATTTAAATCATGCTCCACTAGTGGGCATCGAAAGAGGTGTGCGTAATGTGAAATTTGTGTGCACCACACATAATGTGACGCACTTGCTAATATTCAATGTTCACTTCACTGCCAACAGTTGTGCCAGTTACGATATTGGATGGTAGATGGGATGGAGGGTCTTAGCGGAAGCGATACTTCTTTGCAGGAAATCTCATAGGGGTTGCCCAAGATATGATCAACACAATCCAAGGGATCCACTTTGCAATCCATGATGTCCATTTAAGGCTCATGACAAAGGTCATATGACAATGCTTTATTATTGGAATAAAATTGTTTTGATTGTTCACCCAATGAATTTGGTAGGATTGGGGTGGGATGTGATTGGAAAATGGAGCTCGGGATCAAAGGCTTAGGAGATCATATTATGATCATACCCATTGTTGAACCGACAATGCCAATGAAAGAGTTTAGAGTTGATTTTTTATGTATAGTTGGTTGCTCGTATAGAGGTGGCCATTAAATCCATATTGTCATTAGGGGTGGTAGGGTTGTCAATATCAAGGAGGTTATATTCAAATAGTGTACAATTGGGTATAGTAATTAAGGTCTTATTTTATTGCGGGGATTTCAAATCACTACAATTAATGGTTTCATGTGTGGAGGTGTGTTGGATAGTATAAAAATTGGCATTGTGTGATGAAAAGGTCGGGGTGTTGGGAGAGGATCAAAATCTAGTGATGTTTTTAGAGAGTTGAGAGGGGCATTTGATGTTATTTCTAGGTTTCACAGCTAGGGTGTACTTAAAGGTATCATCAAGGGTAGTTTTTTAAATAAATACAACATCAAGTCGTAAAGAAGGTAATTAACAATAATTAAATTTGACAATAGCTACCTTTTCAATGTGAGGAATGTGGAGATAAGTTCATAACTCAGAAAAGAGTGAATAAATAGATGGCTAGTTTGCTTATATGTCTACCACAATTGATCTGGAATATATCATTATACAAATTTTCATCTATCTTGGTAATTTATATGTGGAAAAATGAGAGGAATTGGCTTGTAGGGCCCATTTTAGTGGTAGGTCCCAATTTGGAGATTATGGGTCCAAAACCTTCCAGATCCATTTTGAGGCATCAATCAACACTTTTTGAGGTAAGAAAATTGTGACATAGCTCTCATCCCCTCGACGATGTTATACACTCCCATAGCTTTCCAAAGTGTGAAAATAACCTCAATTAGAGTTTCTATGTAGAAGTTATGCCTCCCACAAGTTGACCTACCTTGTTGACCACCATGCACTACAATGAGAACACCTTGTAGTGGAGGTTTTTATGGAACCTCCCTAAAAAGTGTTATAGCAATATTTCCCTCACCCCATGCAACTTGCTCAGAAGGCCTTTTCCATGCAGACTTGAAGTCCCCTTTTTCAATTCCCAGGACTAAAAATCATATGTTTCCACATATACATGCCCTATCAGTTATACAACATGTGCATACACAGGTTGCACCACTACAACCCGCGTACATCGAGTTTGGTGCTCAAAATTAAAAATTGTTTCGGGTTTCCATGTCACGTCACAAGATCCATGATCCTTGACCTTCCATATACTGGAAACGTTCTGACTCGGCCCTTCAATTGAATTTGAAGGGTATAAATGGGCCATATCCAAACCGTGGAAAGGGAGAGAATTCAACTTTTGAGAGCAAAGTTACTCTGGAGAAATTATTCACTTCATATTGAGTCTACATCCCTTTGTCCTTTGAAGTATGAACACGTTGTTTATCCCCCAAGCTCTTCCCTCTTTGATGGAGAACCTCATTGTCTCTCTTATATTAGCTTGCCTTTGGTGGAGGATTGAAGTGGTGGAGGCCCAACTGGAAGGGAGTTAGTTTCTCGGTTCTGAGACATGCAGAGATATAAGTTTGTCATTCATATACTTATGTTGATCATATTTTAATTGAAATACTCTTTTTCTCGTCTAATTAATATCTTGCAAATATTTGAATTGTTATTCCATGGGCATATTTGTTATGAATTTTGATGGATTATGCTATTATATGTGCTAACAATATATATTATCACCATATGCTTGCGTATCTTGGTTGTTGAGGAAAAGTTGCAGGTATAAAGCTTTGATTTGAGTGCTCAACGATGGTCTTCATCGAGCGTCCAGATTAGGTAGGCTCTTTATCTTGTCTTGTTAGCATTCTTTTTTATATAGCATACTTGGGATTATAGTTGATTTCTATAGTCATTCTGTCTGTTGTGGTTTACCCCTTTCCATAGAGTGATTTTATTCGTAACATAATTGATGACCATACTGGAGATTATAATGTATTTCAACCATCACAGATACTCCTCTAACCTCACACATTAGGTGGCTTTTGTTATAGCAATAGTTTCCTCACCCCATGCAACTTGCTTAGAAGGCCTTTTCCATGCAGACTTGAAGTCCCCTTTTGCACTTCCCAGAACTAAAAATCATATTTTTCCACATATAGGCGCCCTATCAGTTATACATCATGTGTATACGCAGGTTGCACCACTACAACCCACGTACATCAAGTTTGGTGCTCAAAATTAAAAATTGTGTCGGGTTTCCATGTCATGTCACGAGATCCATGATCCTTCGATTCGGCCCTTCAATTCCATTTGAAGGCTATAAATGGGCCATATCCAAATTGTGGAAAGGGAGAGAATTAAACTTTTGAGAGTAAAGTTACTCTGGATAAATTATTCACTTCATATTAAGTCTACATCCCTTTGTCCTTTGAAGTCTGAACACATTGTTCAACCCCCAAGCTCTTTCCTCTTTGATGGAGAACCTCATTGTCTCTCTTATATGAGCCCGCCTTTGGTGGAGGATTGCAATGGTGGAGGCCCAACTGGAATGGAATTAGTTTCTTGGTTCCGAGACGTGCCGACACAGAAGTTTGTCATTCATACACTTCTATTGATCATATTTTAATAGAATTACTCTTTTTTCGTCCACTTAATATCTTGAAAATACTTGAATTGTTATTCCATGGGCATATTTATTATGAATGTTGACGGATTATGCTATTATATGTGCTAACAATATATATTATCACGATATGCTTGCATATATTGGTTGTTGAGGACAAGTTGCAGTTATAAAGCTTTGATTCGAGTGCTCAATGGTGGTCTTCATCAAACGTCTGGATGAGGCATGCTCTTTATCTTGTCTTGTTAGCATTCTTTTTTATATAGCATACTTGGGATTGGAGTTGATTTCTGCAGTCATTCCATCTGTTGTGGTTTACCTCTTGCCATAGAGTGATTTTCCTTGTAACAAAAATCTTATCCCTTCTTTGTTTATAGTGGAGGTTGGTAGCGAAAGTGAGTGGCTAGAGTTTTTTGTGGAGTTTTTTTTAGCGGTGCACCTATAAGGTACAAATTCCTCGATGCACACACAATGAAAATGCCCTGGTGCTTCAGAATTAAGGCACACTATTATCCACCTATAAACAAAAAAATATGATGGAGGCGGGTAGTCAAAGGTTTTAGCGGTTGTTTTTTCTCCGGTGCTTTTGTTGTATTATGGTGCATTGGTGCTCACATAAATATAATGCCCTGATGCTGAGACACTAAGACACAATGTTATCCACTATTCATAAAATAAAATACAAAAAAATTATCCACTCTAAAGGTGATGCCTCGATGCCTACATTTGTTGGACGCACCTAAGAACGGTAAAAAAAAAAAAGACTGTTGAATAACATCAAATATTTATTCAACAGTCTGATAGACAAGGACTCAGGGATCCATGTGGAGCTTGGTGATGATTCCAATTATGCAATTAAGGGGGAGGAAAAATATTGTTCCAACTTGAGTTAAGTGGTTTGTTGGAAGCCCAATATGTGCTATATGTACCGGTACTTAGGAATAATTTTCTCCTAGTCTCAGTTATGGAGAAAAGGGTTTTTTCCAAGAGAGGGAAATTACTCATACATTCGGAGGGAGCTATCCATGACATAGCAGTGAGAATTGGGGTTGGAGAGGACAAGTTATATAGGTTGAAGGACAAGTATGTTCAAGCCTTGGTACATGACAATGACAACCTGTGTGACTTATGGCATAAGCGGATGGGACACATGCACTACAAGGCATTACCAATTCTAAGGGAGATTGTCACTGGTCTTCCAGATTTTAGTGTTCAAAAACAGGGTATGTGCAAAGGGTGTGCACTTGGAAAGAATTCCAAGGATGATTTTCCAAGCAGTGAGAGTAGGTCCAAGGGGATATTGGATCTTATAAATCTATATGTGTGTGGACTATTATCAGTGTCAAAGGCTGAGGAGTAGGAGGCTCCGAAGGAAGAACAATGTTCAAAGACTTCCAGTATGGGGATTCAAACTTTAGGTGGGGAGGAGGAGTTATCCCCTTTAAACTCTGTCAGGAGACCTAGATGGTTCATGCAGAGATTGAGGGATGCTCAGGATCATGTCGAGGCCCCCGGGAGAATATTCAGGGAGAGCATGCCTCCAAAGAAGTTTCCAAACTTTGTGGCTCTAATGAATAAGATCATTGATTTTGAGTGTTGAAGTTTTCAGGAAGCGGTAGATCAATAGGTTTGGTGGGATGCCATGGAGTAGGATGATGTGTGGGGCATTATGCCATGATCGAAGGGATAGGCAGTTCCAGATGGCTCTTCCAGAAGTACCTTCCTCACTAAGAGGGAGTTTTGATGTTTGTAGCATCAAACAAGTAGTTCCGCACAGGTCTAAGTGTCTATACATGGGGAAGTCATCTAAGGAATCCTTCAAACTTAGTAGTTTACTTTAATTAAATAAATTATTAAATTAAAATGCTTTTATTAATTATTTGAGTTTAATTTAATGAAATGATAAAGTTATTGACATTAGTGAATTAAATCTTAGCCATTGATCTCAAGTGAGGTGAAATATAATCTCAATCGTTAATCACTTTGGAGATTAGGGTTATGTATAACTCAATATTATAAAAGCAAGGCTAAGGTGAAGGAGAAAGATACAATGGAGAGAAAATAAAGGATTTTTCTCAAGTGGTTGAGTCGTGAAGGACTGGGATTCAATGATATCTCATATAGGTGGAGAAGGACTTTCATCTAGACATTAGTACAGGTCAAAGGAGAAGAGAGAACAATTCGATAGTCATGGGTATTGGTCATTATGTAGCCACAGTAGATCGAAGCCACATTTATTGGGGGTTCTATAGCCATAGGTATTGGCAATTCTTTAGCTGCAGCAGATTGGAGTCGCGGGTATTGGTGGTTTTGTAGCCATAAGTATTGGCAGTTTTTTAGCTGCATTAGATCAAAGTTGCAGGTATTGGTGGTTCTGTAGCTGTAGGTATTGGCGGTTCTGTAGCTATAGGTATTAGTAGCTACATGTATTGGTCGTTTTGTAACCACAAGTGTTGTTTGTTTTGGAGTTACTTCACACACACCTAGGATTTATTTTTCGTAAGGTTTTTCCTATGTTTATTAGTCATTATTCAATCCCCTATATTTTAGGAAAAATATTCCTCTAGGGAGAATATTCTCTTCAGTTTTCACTTCAGTTTGATCAATTGAGTGGATTCTAGATGCTACATTGGGATTATCGCCATGCAACATTGGGATCATAACCAAATAATGCACATTGTCATTAGGATCATCACCAGACTAGCACATTACCCATGATTCCATGATATCCTCTTCACTTCACTTTGTTTCAGTCAGTTAACTGAAGACTAATAGACTAGTTAACTCGGCTAGGTGGAAGTTCACTCTCGTAACTGCCCGAGAGACTAGACTAGGTGGACGTTTACTCCCATAACTGTTGGTGTGTGTCCAGATCACTCTAGACCTCCACTATGGTGCATTGGATTCTCCTCCAGTGCACATTGGTTGAGTTATAAGGAGTATATCATGTGTAAATTATCATTCATTCATTTGGTTAATGATAATTCTTCCATTCTTCCTCTCTCGCTTCTCTTTTCTTCTATTTTATCTGCAACTGTGTATGTCAATTCCAAGCTAGATCTATTTTTTGCAGTTTCAACACATTTACATGGTATCAGAGCCGATGCACTGCTAGAAAATAGATACACCAAATTATTTTTTGCAGGTACCGAAGATTGAAGACAACAGAAAAATGGAATTTCCAAAAGAATTCATTCTTACACCTTACAAATTATTTGCATGGAAGGAGAATATGATCATGCATCTTCGAAGCAGAGGATTGCACATGTTAACCATGAACATAAAGGTAGAACCAACATCACCCTTAGAAAAATCCAAGTATCTAAATCGAATGGATGAAGCATTCATAACAGTTTGCAGTCTCATTTCTCTTGATATCCTCTTTCACATATCTTCCGGTAAAACCACCAATGAAGCCTGGACCACCATGGATGGGATTTTTGGAAAATAGGATGAGATGAGGGGAAATATGGTTGAGGTGGAATTTCTTACATTGGATCCAAAAATCTTCGACAATCTCCAAGATTTCTTTACCAAATATAAGGATTTGTTGTCACAACTCAAGGTTTGCAGGGTTGATAAATCTAAGGAGGAGAAAAAAATGGGTCTCACCATTCTCTCCAAAATTGGTCCATAATAATTAGTGTTTGTATCCACATTTCATTCAGTTAGATTCACATCTGGATCTACCTGGAAGATGCCCTCTTTTGAGGAATTTATCGAATATTTGACACAAGAGAAGACCAAGCTCATCAACATGGGAAAAATCAAAGGCCTAAAGGCGCATGCACTTACCGTGCAATATGTAAGTGGTCATCGATATCATAAATATAAAGACAAATAAAAAAGGAAAGCACATGCAAATCAAAATAAGGAAGGGTACTCAAAACCCTTCAACGATGCCTCTAGATCTAAAGGTGGAAAGGGAAGAAAAAGGGAGAAATGCACATACTTCCATAAATGATTCCATCCAGAATTCACATGTATACATAAATAGATAGATCTAATGACTCAAATACTTTAGCAAAACAACCTTGGAGATCACATCCCCGAGGGTGCCAAGAACAAGAAGCCAAAAGATCAGAATACCAAGAAAGACAATTCTAGCCATGCCTTGATTGCCATCAACTCCTCTCCCTATGCTTGGATCATATATTCAGGAGCATCACACCACATGTGTACCAAAAAATAGGTCTACTCCTCATTGGATGCGTGTGGTCCTCCTATTCTGATGGGGGAAAACTCTCTAGTCGAGGTCACCAAAAAAGGAAGGATTGAACTCGCTAACAGAAGCTTCAAGAATGTTTTGCACATTCCCAAAATTTCTGTCAATATTCTCTTCGTGTATCAGATGAAAAATTACAACACTAGAAAGAAATTCATATTCACACCTGATGCAGTGTATATCTATGACATGCAAACCAATTCCAGGGTTGCTACTGGTGAGGTAAATCATCAATGTAGGATTTACACGTTTTCTGAATTTATTGAACCAAATTATGCTTTACTACTTACCCATGCCGATGAAAGCAATAGGATATGGAAAAAAAGGTTCGAGCATTTAAATTTCATATATATGAAACAACTTAGCAAGAAGGGATTGGTTGATGGTCTACCGAACATCCATTTCTCCAAAGGAATTTGTGAGGGGTGTGTTCTTGGAAAACATCCTCAAGAGAAATTCAACAAAGGAAAGACACAGAGGGATTCCTCTCCTTTAGATCTGATCCATAATGACCTCATGGGCCCTTTTTCACATCCATCAATGAGAAAATCAAGGTACTTGCTCATTTTTGTTGATCATTTCTCACGCTTCACATGGATTTTCTTTCTTAGGCAAAAATCAGAGGTCTTTCAACACCTCAAAGATTTCAAAGCCCTTGTTGAGACACAGTCAGGAAAGAAAATCAAAATCCTTAGAACTGATAATGAGGGAGAGTATGCCAATCATGAGATCCAAAATATTTTTCATGAGGCATGGATTCAGTTGCAGCACACAGTTCCCTATACTCCATAACAAAACAGAGTTGTTAAGCGGAAAAAGAGATCTCTAAAAGAGATGGCATATTGCATGCTACATGAAAATTTACTTCCACAAAGATTATGGGTCGAAGCACTTAATTGTGAAACCCACATCCAAAACATATCTACCCATAGATCTGTCAAGGATAAGACCCCCTATGAGGCTTGGAGTGGCTTCAAACCAGAAATGACCCACTTTCGTATTTTCGGTTCACGTGCATGGGCCCAAATTCTCTTTGAAAAGAGGAAGGAACTTGATCCACAAAGCACATAGTGTATCTTTGTTGGATACCCCGACGGTGTGAAGGGATAAGAACTTATTGATATTTAATTGGACTGGATCATCATTTAGCAAAGTGTCCAATTCGAGGAAAGTGTCTCGCATGTGCCTTAGCAACCACATGTAGACACCTTTGTTCTTCCACCTGTCAAAGATGATGAGAATGCAAATGACGAATCTTCTTCAAATGAGAGTTCTGATTCAGAGGATTCATATGATCTAGATACAAAGTCAGTACAATAATATGCAAATTCAGTGCATGCAGATGTAGATGTAGAGCTAGAGCCGAGGCCCAAGTCAGCCCATACTACTCTTTAGGATGCATGGGATATTGTTGGTGATCCAGTTGATACTAGGAGGACTTAATCTGATTTCGAGGAGCCTCCTCTTTCCCTCACTGCCATTGAACCATTGCCACCTAGGCATATTTTCTTGGTTCAGTCTTCAGATCCACAGTCTTATGGTGAGGTCGCTGGAAATCCCTTTTGGGAATCTTCCATGAAGGAGGATTACAACTCCCTCCTCGAGAACCAGAATTAGGATCTGGTTCCCTTCCTTTTGGAAGGAAACTTGTCAGGTGAAAATGGGTCTACAAGACCAAGAGCACAATAGATGGAAAAATTAGCAGATACAAATCCAGGCTTGTTTCCAAAGGCTTTCAATAGGTGCATGGCATTGACTATGATGAGACCTTCGCTCTAGTAGTGAAGATGGATTCCATACGTTTGGAACTTTCCATTGCAGCAACCAAGGGATGGGAAGTCCATCATATGGACGTGAAGAATGCATTTCTTCACAACGATATGTTTGAGGAGATCTATATGGAGCATCCCTGGGGATTTATGCAGGATTCATATTTGGTCTGTCAACTGAATAAGTCTCTTTATGGCCTCAAGCAGGATCCAAGGGCATGATATTCCAAGATGGACTCCTACCTATTTTCACAGAACTTTGTATGTTGTAAATCAAACCTGAATGTTTACATGCTCATGATGGTTGATTCACTTCTACTCTTAATTCTGTATGTTGATGATTTGTTGATCACCGATTGCTCGACTTCAATGATTGTTGTAGTCAAGAGGATTCTACATGACAGGTTCTTGATGAAGGACATGGGTCCACTACACTTATTTCTTGGACTCGAGATCAATTAGGATGCATCAGGAATCAAACTGTCTCAGGCCAAGTGTGCACGAGATCTCCTTGAGAGGTTTCACATGATAGACTACAAGTCTGCCCTGACTACTTTCCTACCAGGAGTCCGACTTGAGGATGGCGGGGTGATCTAGATTTATTTTCATAACAAAATGAAGTAGAGAAATTACAATGAAATACTCATGAAATTTTCCAAAAACAGAGAAATACAAAAATACTTGACTTGTATTAATGAAATAATTGTAAGGAGACTGTAAAAATACAGAGTGCAAGACTCGCTAGAATGGTGGCAACTTTATCTTTGAGGAGAGATGTGAAGGCTACGCTCATTCGCAAGAAGATGATTACAATGAGGCTCTGAAGGCATTTTTATGATAAACAAGAATGCCAAAACCCTAGACATAAAAAAACCTAACCCTAGGAGATGAAATGCCAAAATTCATGTGGGCCCCGTTTGGGTAAGTTAGCACATTAACTTCCCGAGGTCGTAACTTTTGCATACAATCTCTGTTTTAGGGGCGTCATAGCCCGTTGGAAATTTATTTTCAAGAAATATGAATTACACCATCAAACTTTGACTCCATCTATAGTTTGACTGTAGTGAGCCAAAAAACACTGTTTAGGGCCCCAAAACGGCCTTGGAAGTACACCAAGATTTGTTGATATGAAAACATACAAAATAAGCCAGATGGCTTAGGTGGGAAGCCACCAATATCCAACTGGAAGATGTGTAGGGATTCATACAATCTCAGAAATGTAGAACCCACAATTACAAAGAAGTACAAAAGAATGTGATGCACTAACAACTAACAAGAGGAGCCAGTTGGAACAGGTGGGTGGCCACCAATATCCACCTGAATCAATCCTCCCCCCTTAGGAAGAAATTGTCTACATTGCATTGAGTTCCCAAAGAAGAGGGGAAAGCATTTTCTAAATCTGAAGTT
>ML782487.1:1074528-1089318 GCA_009831015.1 Picea engelmannii | reverse complement strand
TTGTTTACATTAATTTTTTGAATGTAAATTTTTCATTTTTCTCTTTTTTTTGCATAATATATTTTATTTATTTATTTACATATATATACATACCATGGTAGTAATTTCATGTAATTTCAAACAATTAGGTAAGTACCAAGTTAAATATATGAATGTGTATATCGAGCCTCTTATCGATGAGATACTAAAGTTATGGGAGGGTGTCACTATGTATGACATTTGTAAAGCAATTGGGCAGAAGAGATTCCAATGTCATGGAATACTTTTATGGACAATTCATGATGCCTCAGGACTAACACATTTTTTTGGTATGCAACGTTCCATATTGCATGCTTGAATAGTATATAATAATTGAATATATCATGCATGTTTTTTAAATAATCCTTTCGTATATTAATAATTCACATTAATCCATCTGTTGTAGGTATTCAAACAAAGGGTAAATTTGCATGTCCAGTTTTTGGTCCTAAGATGGAATCTCGTTGGTCAATTTTTTTAGGAAAGGAGGTATTTGATGAGTATAAACAATTCCTCTCTAAGAACCATAAGTATTGTACTACCGAAAAATATATTTTCAATGGGAAACAAGAGACTGGACTAAAACCACAAAGAATGACACCTCGCCGATGGAGGTTGGCATATGACAGGATTAATCCTCTAGGTACACATTTTTTTTTTATGTATCGTAAATGGAATCATGTTTTGAAATTTATTTTACCGCATTTGATAAATAGTGTTCTGATTTTTTTATGCTTCATCAATTTCCTCGTCATGAAGGTATTAATAATGGGCTTCCATGATGGATGAAATGTTATCCCACTCAATTCATGAGGTTGCCTTACTATGAGGAGCTAAAAATAGTTCGTTTGTTTGATACAATGCATATTGGGAAGAATGTGACATAAACATTATGGTGAATCATATATGGAAGGAGGGATAAAGAAACAAATGTCAAAATTTGTAATGACATTCAAGAATCCAATCATGCAATGCAAAGTTTATTGATCTGATCAAATAACAATGGAGACCAAAATAACCTTCCATGGTTATTAACAAAGCAAAAAATAAATGGTGTAAAAGAGGTCATTCAAAGAATTAAATTTCCCATAGGTTTTTGTTCAAACATAAAGAATATCTTAATGAAGAAAGGTGAATTTAGTGGGGTAAAAACACATGATTGGCATACCTTCATTAAGTTAATTAATAATTTTAGTATTCACATTTATATATTGGTTGTATACATTTTTTGAGATTTTTAGTTTTTTTTGCCTAGTTTTGAAACAAATAATGATTCATCTTTATTGTTACAGTATGTTCTACCTCTATCTCTCCCAAACGACTTTGACAACAATGTCAAACAAGTTATATATGATATTGGAAAATATATGAGGTAAGTAGTTGCAATATATATGCAAAAAAAAAATCATTTTTGTTGTACTTAATGACATGTGTATTGTGTTTTGTTGAAACATGTTATTTTCTTGCATCATGATATGTAGATGGTTGTCATTGGATGTTATATTAGCTACCGAGATCATTGAAGGGTGAAGTGCACGGGGCTCTGCGGCTAGGGTTTCGCTAGCCACATCCCAGAACCACTCCGGAGGTGCACGGGCGAGCGAGCAAGGAGTGTGATTGCGCGGCTAGCCGTATCCTAGTTCACTCCAGAGGAGTGTAGGCGAGCGAGGAGTGTGGACAAGCAGTTTCAATGGAGAGGAGTGCGGGCCTTGTGGTTCGGGTGTGGAGCACGAGCTCTTAGGATTTTCTGGAAATCACTACAACTCTGTCTGGAGCTTGGAGTTGAGGTCGCTGAAGGAGCACGGGTGAGCGACTACATGGGAGAGGAGCACGGGCCCTGTGGATACGACACTCCAGGTGAGGAGCGTTGGCTCTGCGGATTCAACTTCTATTC
Organism: Picea engelmannii; assembly: GCA_009831015.1. NCBI lineage: Eukaryota > Viridiplantae > Streptophyta > Pinopsida > Pinales > Pinaceae > Picea > Picea engelmannii. The sequence goes on along the minus strand of ML782487.1, from coordinate 1,087,406 downwards.
ACTGTGGGTGATGGGTGCTTGCCCTTTTGGACGGGTTTGTGGTTTTTTTCGGCCTCTTTTGTCCTCCTCCTCCTGGGCAAGAAGAGGTTTGGGCCACAGCTTTGAGGTCCTCGCTGGGGGTGTGCAGTGTTTTTGACAAACAATTTGAGGTCCCTTAGGGGCATGAGATGTTTGGTTAACACTTTGAAGTCCTTTAGGGGTGAGAATCTACTGGTTTTTTTGAATCTCTTTTTGCATTGTTTTTGCAGCCTGTTTGCTGGTTATTGTAAGGAGTTTGGTTTTATGTGTAGCTAAGTTTTATTGTATCAGTACCTGAAAAAATGATCTTATGATTTAATGATTGTTTTGAGAACATATTATATTTTTATAAATATAATGTGAATTTTTTTTTGGAAAAAAAAGAATATGGTTTTCATTGAAATAAATCCATGAAGATGATATAAAGTATTGGAACAGATAAATTCCTCGGCTAATTTGTGAAATGCAGAAGTATCTACCTCCAACATTTTTCAATGCACAATAACACTACCTCATACACCAAGTTGAGGAGATTGAAATGTGTGGACCTGTACACACAAGGTCAATGTGGATGGTGGAGAGGCACTTGAAATCATTGAAGGATTTGGTTAAACAAAGAGCATGTCTTGAGGGTTCTATGGTGTAGGGATATATGGTATATGTATCCATGGTGTATATTAGTTAGTATCTTCCTAAATTAGCAGTGCAAGTTATCCATGCAGTGGATTGCATTTGGGATGTGAATTCCATCAAAAAATTTGAAGGGGAGCAGTTGTCAGGGAAAGGTACAATGAAGAAAGTGAGAGGTAATATTTAAATTGTGGATATTTGTAATAAATATAAATTTTCATTTTTTTGTGTATATGATCATACTCATTTAATATTTATTCTTTCATCATTTATTAATATTTACAATGGTTATAACTAATATTTAATATTGGTGAATTGTGATTTTTTGATCGGTCAGTTACTCAAGATTGGGATGCACTACATTTATACATTGCAAACAATCTTGAATGGAGGAATGTATGGATTGATAGATGTAAACAACATCATGGCGGTAGGTTATCATGGAAATACCTATCTGAATTGGTTAGAGAATCTCGTCCTAAGGGAGATTTCGATGTTACACAGAGGGAGATAGATTTAACATATTGTTTGAAATATTGAAAGGGAAGAAAATTCACTCATTTTATTTAGTTATTTTATATTATATTAATGTGACTGTAGGTGTGTTTTTATCATATTATACTTTCCAAGTTATATAAATTTGTTTATTATTAATAGACAATGGATCTTTTACATGTCTAGCATATTGCAGTTGAAACACCACAAGGATATGTGGTGCAATGGTCGTAAATTTCACATCAAATAATTGGATGAAACCAGGAAAAATTCTAATAGTGGGATAACTGCAGTATTCTAGGTCACTAATGTTTCCTCTAGGAGTGACAAATGTCCTCGAGAATTTGAAAATATATACTATGGGTTTTTGAATGATATAATTGAGTGTGACTTTATTTCCTTCAAATTAGTTTTGTTCGATGTAAAATGGTATAGGTTATGAATGCATGAAGATGATGAGGACAAAACTGTTATTCAACATGTCAATGGATTTCCGATGATTAAAACAACAATTTTTGAAAAAGCAAATGACCGCTATGTTTTTCCATGTCAATGTGAACAAGTATTTTACTCAAAGGTTCCAGGTAAGAGGGATTGGTAATTTTTTGTTAGATATGCTCCAAGAGGAAGGCGAATAAAGTTTACTATAGATGAAGAATATGATATTGAAGAAGAAGATGATGTAGAGCTACAGCAGGAAGAATATGGGTCGACAGATGAAGAAGATGGAGAATATGAACCAGATGTAGGAGACAATGCACCATTTTTTGATGATGATATCAATGAAGATATGCTAAAAAATGACATTGATGATGATGATGCTATCATCAATCCTTTCAACATTTTTTATGAACTGGATGTTGATACAAATGTCAAGTTGGATGACCAAGAAGAAGATACAGAAGAAGGATGCTACAAATGTTGTGTTGGATGAGGTAATTAACTATATTTCGGTCGTATTTTAAAGGAAACAACTAAAATACATTGTACTAGGGATAGATTAGTACATGATGGGTAACAATAACTTGTGAATGGGGCCAACGTTGAAATTCTTTCAAAATGTTTCTGTATGAAATTTGACATGGATAGATTGTTTGCATGCCTTGACTATATGGAAGCATTTTTGGACTCAAATATTTCTCACACACCCACTCTATATATCGACCCATCTCGTCCTCGTTTTGTTTTAATTTTCTCGGTCAAATTTTAAAGGAAACAACTATTAAAAGACATTGTACTAGGGATAGAGTACATAATGGGAAACAATGACTTGTGAATGGGGCCAATGTTGATACTTTTTCAAAATGTTTCTGTATGCACCGAGATTTGACATGGATAGACTGTTTGTATGCCTTGACGATATAATGTGAGGGTTTCTATACTCAAAGATCACTCACACACCCACTCTTTATATTCATCGCATGTGTCGTTCAAAACCAACATCATGCCAATTAGGCCCATTATTTTGGTCGTGGCGAGAAGAAGGATATAGATGAGATTTCTTATTTAAATAATGATTTTGTACTAATATTCTTTATGGAGAAAAAGAGTACTTTTTAGATGAGAGAAAAAAAAAAGACAATAAATAACTCGAAGCTTGTGTGATTAATCAAGTACTTCTTTATCAATGTTATTGCATGCCCTTGCATTACTAGTAGATGCGGGGACGTGCATCTCGGTCGTATTTTAAAGGAAACAACTAAAATACATTGTACTAGAGCTAGATTAGTACATGATCAACAAGAGTAACTTGTGAATGGGGCCAATGTTGAAATTCTTTCAAAATGTTTATGTATGCACTGAAATTTGACATGGATAGACTGTTCACATGCCTTGACGATATGGAAGGGTTTCTAGACTCAAATATTACTCACATGCCCACTCTATATATCGACCCATCTCATCCTCATTTCCTTTTAATTTTCTCGGTTGAATTTTAAAGGAAAAAACTATTAAAAGACATTGTACTAGGGCTAGAGTACATGATGGGAAAAAATGACCTGTGAATGGGGCCAACATTGAAATGTTTTCAAAATGTTTCTGTATTCACCAAGATTTGACATGGATAGAATATTTGAATGCCTTGATTATATGGGAGGGTTTCTAGACTCTAATATCACTCACACACCCACTCTTTATATTCATCGTCTGTGTCGTTCAAAACCAACATCATGCCAATTAGGCCCATGATTTTGGTCGTAGTGAGAAGAAGGAGATAGATGAGATTTCATATTTAAATAATGATTTCGTACTAATATTTTTTATGGATCAAAATAGTACTTTTTAGATGATAGCAAAAAACAAAGACAAAAAATAACTTGAAGCTTCTGTGATTAATCAAGTACTTCTTTATCAATGTTATTGCATGCCCTTGCAGTACTAGTAGATGCAGGGACGTGCATCTCAGTCGTATTTTAAAGGAAACAATTAAAATACATTGTACTAAGGCTAGATTAGTACATGATGGGCAACAATAACCTATGAATGGGGCCATGGTTGAAATTCTTTCAAAATGTTTCTGTATGCACTGAAATTTGACATGGATAGATTATTTGCATTCCTTGATGATATGGAATGGTTTCCAAACTCAAATATTACTCACACACCCACTCTATATATCGACCCATATCGTCCTCGTTTCATTTTAATTTTCTCAGCTGAATTTTAAAGGAAACAACTATTAAAAGACATTGTACTAGGACCAGTGTACATGATGGGCAACAATGAGTTGTGAATGGGGGCAATGTTGAATTTTTTTCAAAATGTTTCTGTATGCACTGAGATTTGACATGGATAGACTATTTTTATGTCGTTACTATATGGGAGGGTTTCTAGACTCAAATATCACTCACACACCCACTCTTTATATTCATCGTCTATGTCGTTTAAAATCAACATCATGCCAATTAGGCCCATGATTTTGGTCATGGTGAGAAGAAGGAGATAGATGAGATTTCAAATTTAAATAATGATTTCATACTAATATTATTTATGGAGCAAAATATTACTTTTTAGATGAGAGAAACAAACAAAGACAAGAAATAACTTGAAGCTTGTGTGATTAATCAAGTACTTCTTTATCAATATTATTGCATGCCCTTGTAGTACTAGTGGATGCAGGGATGTGCATATCGGTCGTATTTTAAAGGAAACAACTAAAATAAATTGTACTAGGGATTTATTAGTACATGATGGGCGATAGTAACCTGTGAATGGGACCAACATTGAAATTATTTCAAAATGTTTTTGTATGCACTGAAATTTGACATGGATAGACTCGTATGCCTTGACGATATGGAAGGGTTTCCGGACTCAAATATTACTCACACACCCACTCTATATATTGACCCATCTCGTCCTCATTTCATTTTAATTTTCTCGGTCAAATTTTAAAGGAAAAAACTATTAAGAGCATTGTACTAGGGCTATAATACATGATGGGAAACGATGACTTGTGAATGTGGCCAACGTTGAAATTTTTTCAAAATGTTTCTGTATGCACTGAGATTTGACATGGATAGGTTGATTGTATTCCTTGACGATATGGGAGGGTTTCTAGACTCAAAGATCACTCACACACCCACTCTTTATATTCATTGTCTATGTTGTTCAAAACCAACATCATGCCAGTTAGGCCCATGATTTTGGTCATGGCGAGAAAAAGGTAACAGATGAGATTTCATATTTGAATAATGATTTTGTACTAATTATATTCTTTCTGGAGAAAAACTAATTTTTAGATGAGAGAAAAAAACAAAGACATAAAATAACTTGAAGTTTGTGTGATTAATCATGCATTGACATGGTTAGACTAGACGCATGCATTTATGGCATGGGAGGGTTTCCAGACTCAAACATGACTCGCACAAACAATTCGACAATCAAACAACAAGCCTAGTTCCTATCACCATTAAACAAAGGTAGTTTATAAGTCACTTGAAACACCATTGAGGAGAAAAATTCCTATCGCACAAAAAAAATATTTTGTGCAATGAAATATGTCACATGAAAGGAAAATTTTAGATGATGTGATATGTTGTAGGGAAATATTATTTGAAGCAATGCAACATTTCATGAGGAAAGAAAAATCAAGTGTGATACATCGCAAGGGATGAAAATTTTGTGTCGCTTAAAAATAATATTTTGTGGGATGTGTCGTTTTGTTGGGAAACAAACTTTGAATGTGATACATCTCAAGTGATAAAACTTTTGGGTAATGTGAAATAGAAGTTTTGAAAAAAAATGGAAAATTTTCTAAGTCTTCCTTTGTTGCGATAAAGAAAAATTTCCAGTGATGCGATGTGTCACATGAGAGATAATTTTGTGAATATGAAATATATCGTGACAAAAACTAGATGAGGTGTGATACATCATAGGAAATTAAAATTTGTTGTGTTGCGATGAATCACATGTAAAGTAACTTTTGGTGTGAAATGTTGCAAAGAAACAAAGTTTTGGAAGATGTGAAAGGAAGTTTTGGCCATGTTTTTTTAAAAAAATTCTAAGTCTAAAGGTGTTTTCCTTTTTTCGTGATGATGAAAATTTTGAACAATGCGATGTATTGCACATAAGAAAACTTCCTTGTGATGTGATGTATTGCACCTAAAAATGTTTTGTGTGTGATACATGAAAGAAAAATTTATATCACAAAGGAAAATATTTGTGACATGTAAAGGAAAAAATTGTGTCACACAGAAAGGAAAATATTTGCGATAATGTAAAAGAAAATTTTGAGCAGTTTTTTTAAGAAAAATTTCTTTTGGGTAAAATTGGATTTTCTCAAAGGAAATTACTCAAAAGAAAAAAAATACTTTCATAAATAAATGATCTGCAAGAAATCATTAAAATTAAGATGCAAAAAAATCTAGTTGCCAAGCTTAAAGAAAAGAGGTAATCAATTTTTTTTTTTTTTTTAAGGTGTGTTGTGTACTCGACAACATCCATAAGTTTCTTTCAAATTGTAAACCATTATAGCAATAGACAACTTACAACACCTTTCTTTACTAGTCTCTTGGAAAAGAGGTGATTGTGTAGCATGTGTCAAATTCTCTAGTTCAATTCCATGGTTTAGACCTTCAACCATATATGGTATGTGTTGTTCACCTATATGGATGTGTCCCCTCTCATAAGTAACATGTAACAATTGATTTATAAGATCTATTTCACATGGACACTCATTTGCAATATGCATGTTCACATTGTCATCCCCATATATCTCGACCATTGCCACTTCATTCATCCTTATCACACATAGTGGTTTGAAATAATTAGGAAGTGGAAGTTGTAAGGGTGGTGCATTAAAAAATTCATCATACTCTTCCACTTAAACATGTCCCCTATACCTATTTCTCTCCCTCTAATGCATAATAGAGCAATGAAATTGAAGAGGTTTGGTTAAAATATTATGATAATTACCAACTTCATCATTATCATTATGAAAATTGGGATTGGGGGTAATATTAATGTTTAAAACAATACATGAGCAAACATACATTGTAATTATAAAAAACATATCCATGATTACACTGTATTTATATATTCACAAATTAACAAAATTCATAGCATAGGAATGTTGCACAGAAAAATTTAAATAACTCGATGTCTCCATGTAACTCTACATCTACTACTTTACTACTTGATGGAGATTCCAATTTGCAAGAAAAGGTTCGTGGGCAACATCAACTCTTCTAGGCATGGTCTACATATATCATCTAGTTTTTAAACCTAGGAGGTTTGCCTACATTTCTAGTTGTCTCTATAATATGTTTGGAGGACAATAAATTCTTAGTTGATTCATGTAATTCAAGTACATATACATCTTAATAACATAAAGGGTCATCATGAAAACCCATATGATAAATTCATTAGATACATGGTGTGTGTGCATGTGTGTAATAACAACAACAACAAAAATAATAATCTAATTTTAAGGTCACAACCAAGCCAAACACCTAATTGGTGTATGAGAACCCTTGTTTGTGGGACAAGAGACCCCCTCTGCACAACCATTTGACTACTAAATTATACAGAGGTAAACATACCCTACCCCCACCGTTGATCCTTTGAAAGTTTAGGACATCTCTAAACTTCCTCCACCTAAAACTTTGCGGAAGTTGCAGAGTCTCCAAGGGAAATCCAACTTCCTATGACGGTTTGTCCCTGACTATGCCACTACAATGAAGGTGATCTTATTTTATTATATGACCAATCCCATGATAAGATCAGAAAATGTAAGTTTTAACCTTTTTGTTGTTAGAGTTTATAGAGTCTAAGAGTGTAAGTTGAGTTCTAGTTGTAGATGACTGGCATAGTTAGGAGTTGAATTATACTCTAAGTTAGATTCCCTTCTAAATACCTTAATAAAAGACTACCTTATTTGTACCTAACCTCCCCCTCTTCTCTTGCTAGTGTATATATATATAGAGAAATAAAGAAAGAAAGAAAAACAACTCCAAACCTTCAATAAAAAACACATTATAAAAAAATGAATTATTTCAAAGATTTTAAGCTTCATAATTTTTATAGTGACAATTACTAAAATAAATTACCCCTTCATAAAAAAAATCAAAGAGTAAATATCTATTCTTAATACAATTTAAAAAAACAAATATTAAAATACTTTAATTCAAATAATTATTACTCATTTTCTATATCTACTCTACTCAATATGCGAATGTAGAAATGACTCTACTCAAATAATTATATCTACTCTACCTGTTCACCATACGCTTTGAGGAGACATGCTTTGGTAAGGTGGAATTTATTTAAGGTGCAATTTCTTTAAGGGGGACATTCATATTGATAGTGGAAGAAGCATAATTCAAATCCATTGCTTATTTACTTGGCAGTGATAACCTTACCCTTCTTCAAGCAAGCAGGCCCATCTGAGGCAGATATTTTACATATCTACTCTACTCTAATAAGGGGCCATCTGAGACTGATCAGACTGAGCAAGGAGACACGATATTGTCGAGGGAAATAATCTAATCGAGGGCCATCCAAGACCTATAATACTGACCAAGGAGGTGCGAGACTGTCGAGGGCCACCCATACACTTTGAGGAGAGATGCTTTGGTAAGGCATGATTTCTTTAAGGTGGGATTTCTTTAAGGGGGATAGTCATATTGATAGTGGCAGAAACATAATTCAAATCAATTTCTTATTTCCTTGGCAATGCTAACCTTACCCTTCTTCAAGCAAGTAGGCCCATTCGAGGAAAATATTTTCTATATATACTCTACTCTAATCGAGGGCCATCTGAGACCGATTAGACCGAGAAAGGAGGCATGAGACTGTCGATGGAAATACTATAATCGAGGGCCATCCAAGACCAATCATACCAATAAAGGAGGCGTGAGACTGTCGAGGGAAAGGAGTCGCAACATTGTCGAGGACAAGGAGGGAAAGAATATTGGTATGTTCTTTAAGATACTGGCCTAACCTTTCTTATAGTGATATCTATCATTGTTTCATTGATTCGACCCAGGTGACTATTGATAAAAAACCTTGAATACATAGTGCCCTTAGAATTTCCCATGATTTTACAAAAAAAATTAACCAATGTTCCTTTTAATAATATAGCTAGAAGGTCTACATTTTACAATTCGTGGGTGAAAATGTGATTGGGATAGAAGGTCGAGACCGAGACCGAGACTGATGACCATTTGAGACTGAGACCATGAGTTTTTCACGAGACCATTGAGGGCCATCCGAGATCGAGACTGAGACTTGCACGTGAGACTGTCGAGGGCAAGGAGGGAAATAATGATATGTTATTTAAGCTACCCTAACCTTTATTTCAGTGATATATAGCATTGCTTCATTTATTCAATCCAGGTGACTACTGATAAAAACCATTGAATACACAGTGCCCTCAGAATTTCTGATGATTTTACAAAAAAAATTAAAAATGCATAAAATAAAAGCCTAATGTGTCTCCAATAAACCTGTTCTACCCTGACGCTAACCCTATACCATTGGATTACTGAGAGGGGGGGTGAATCAGTAATAGATAAATTATAATCCTTTTTAAACCAAATAATCCAAGTGTTATATAATGCAGAATTGTCATCCAATAATGAGCAATGAACAAATGAAAAATCATACACATACATAATGCACCAGTGTTTTACGTGGAAACCCAAAGCGAGAGAAAACCACAGAATGATTTTTCTTATATGTCTTGAAGAATTACATTCATTAGAAGCACCAACTTCCTTTGTTTTCCAGCTGCAAATGGAAGGAGGTGCCAACCCGCTAGTTTCTCAGGCTACAACCCGAGGGAAGCTCCAACTCCCCAATTCTCTGGCTACAACCAGAAGGAGGCTACAACCCCCTATGTTCTCTAGCTAAAACCAGAAGGTGGCTACAACCACTTGTCCTTGCCATGTCCAACCGCCCTGAAGTAGAAGTAGAATGATGGAACCACTATCACACTATCATTGTGAGATATACCACTGTAAACATGTACCAATAAACCTGAACCATGCATCAACCTGTACCTCAACCTATAATTAACCTGTACCATAAACAAGTGCATCAACTATGCACCAACCTATACCAAACAACCTGTAATCAACCTGTACCATAAAAAAGTGCAACCAACCATGTCCCAAGTATGTACCAATCATGTTTCAACTACTCATCAAATATGACTCATCAATATGTACCAACATCATCAACTATACACCTCATGTATGTGCCAACTCATCAACTACTTGTCTCAACCATGTACACAACATGTACCTTAACCAAAAGCCCTCATAAATTTCATCATCCAAATATGATTTGTAACTCTGTAATAGACTTGTTTTATATGATCACATACCTGCAAACCTTCCTTAACTTTAACAACAAGAGACTAGCATTTCCATCAAACTTTTCTTTAGTCTCACATGACTAGTTTTGGATTAGTCACCAACCCTAACTTGAAATAATCATAACTTTGTACCTGTAATGAATAAATATTTAAAATTGATATATAATGTTATTCAATTTTTTTTATGCAATTACTCCAGGTTCCACTACTTGGAACCTCTTAGAAAATGAGTTATAGCAAAAATGACATACCTTGTTGAATTTTGGCTTATTCTAGAGAGCGACCTTGTAGAGCATGCCCCACATGGAATATTTGTTGAATCAATATAAAAATGTTAAAAGGAATAGTACATATGGTACTCTAACCAACACATTTTGTCTTACTAAATTTGGATCTTTTATGAATAAGTTATGACGTTTTTACCTGAAACACCCGTTTTAGACTAGTTTAAGGACTAGCCACAAACCCTATTTTCCACAGAGTGTAAATCCAAAAGTACAACGATCCACAAGATGAATATTTTACCATAGATACTTGGATATGTTTCCTCAATGGAATAGAAATTTCATGTTCTGTGTCATTCTAGAAAAAAAGTTATTGTGAAAATGGTGAGATGACCTGTAAATAACATACCTTAGAAAGCATCATCAAAAGAATTTATCCTTCCTTGAATTCCGACCTTCTTTTCTTCACCTTCCCTCAGAAATTAGGCTTAGATATCATTTGGTTACCTCAGACACCTATAGATATTCAATATTCTCAAGTGCGATCTGAAATGAGAGAGCCTTGCCTCTTATTTATACTCTCCAAGTAGCTTCCTTAAAAAAATCTTCTAGGTTACTTTGCCCACTTTCCTTATTTTAGGGTTAACCCACTTACAATTTATCCATTAAATTTATTATTTAAATAATTCATTTGTATTCACTTTGAATTATAGTACACTCATAACTTCAATTTATTATTTACCTTTTAAAATCTCTTAAACCACTTTGACTACTTTGACCTTTTGGGGCTTCTAGATGACATATGCAGGTCCTCCAACTTCGTAAGGCCATAACTCTCAAACCGTGAGGAGTTATGTGACGTTCCACATACCACCAGAAATGGAATGAAATTTAATATGCATATAGAATATTATTACCTGAAAATATATCAAAACTTGTACCATTATCCATCAAACAAACTTGGGTCCATTACCCAAACCGGGGTTCTCCAACTTCTCATGGCCATAACTCTCTAACCGTGAGGAGTTATGTGACGTTCCACATACCACCGGAAATGGCATGACAAGAAATATCCATATAGGATAGTTTCACTGAAAAATTCACTAACATTCATCTCATTATTACAAAAATAAGCATGGGTTATCCAACCATACTTCTAGGATAACTCAATCCACAAAGCGTCTTCCTGTGATGGATTTCACCATAAGGGGAATACTTTGGATTTCATCCATTTCTACTTATTATCAACCATGACAAGACAATAATGAGTCATATTTACATAAAAAAAACTTGGATCCATTACACAAACCTTTGTGCTACCGAGCTTTCTTCAAGGGTTGACATTAATGACAACCAACCTTAATCAACAATCTCCCCCTTTGGCATTAATGGCAATAATCTGATGCAAAACTGAAATTATGTCATGCAATATTGAAGTCATATCACTCATTCTCCCCCTGGAAACATGACTTTGTCCTCTACATATTTGTGACCATTTCTCCCCCTGGAACCATGCCTATGTCCTCTGCATCTGATGAATCTTGCCCCCTTTGTCATCAATGGCAAAGGTATCTTTCCATTCGAGACTGCTCCCCTGAATGAAATGTCCTCTTTATGGTGCTTCCTCATGTACATCTAAGACATATAAGATAAGCATTCAAAATCATTCATTTTGGAGTAGAAATAACTCCGAGTCTCTGGCGAAGATACTCAAAGGCTTCCCGTGGAAGTGGTTTTGTAAAAATGTCTGCCACTTGTTCTTTTGTGCCCACATACTAAACTCTGATGTTCTTTTCTGCAACTTGTTCCCATAGAAAGTGATACTTGATTGGAATGTGTTTTGTCTTGGACTGCATCACCGGGTTCTTTGAGAAATTGATGGTGCTTGTATTATCACAATAGATTGGAATGGGCTCATCATACTCAACCTGTATATCTGTCAAAGTTTGTTTCATCCAAAGAACTTATGTACAATATGCTGCTACTGCAATATACTCTGCCTCGATTGAAGATAGAGATACTGATGATTGTTTCCTTCTTAACCATGATACTAAACACTCACCCAAGTAGAAAGTTTCTCCACTGGTTCTTCGTCAATCATCAATAAAACTTGCCCAATCTGCATCTATGTAGGCAATAAGAGATAGATCATTTCCTTTTGGATACCATAATCCAAAATCTTCTATTCCTTTGAGATATCTGAAAATTCTCTTCACTGCTAATACATGTGATTCCTTTGGTGTTGCTTGAAATCATGCCACTTGTCCAATTTCCTGCATTACATTTGGTCTGGATGCTGTCACATATAGTAGGTTGCCAATTATTGACCTCTATTGCCTCTGATCTATAGACTTTGAATCATCATCTTTTCTTAACTTGCAACTGGTTTGCATGGGAGTGATAACTGGTTTGCAATCTTCCATTCCGAACCTCTTTAACATTTCTCTGATATACTTGGTTTAAGAAATAAAAATTCCTTGGTTGCTTTGATGTATCTGAAGTCTTAGAAAGAAGGATAGTTCTCCAAATAATTACATTTCAAATTCATTCTGCATATCCTTTGCAAATTTCTGGCTTAACCTGTCATCATCACTACCAAAAATAATATCATCAACATAAACTTCAATTAATAAAATATTACCTTGACTTACCTTGATGTAGAGGTTTTTGTCTGCACTTCCTTTTCTGAACCC
>ML782487.1:1025799-1062762 GCA_009831015.1 Picea engelmannii | reverse complement strand
AATGGGGATTTAATCCAATAACAAAATAATAATAAGAATGCTCTTCGCAGTTACATTATTTCAACACCTTTGAAGTGAACTCTCCTCCATTATCAGATCTCAAGCATTTGATTTTTAAATCCATTTCATTTTCAACCATTTCCTTGTAGATCTTAAAGTTTTCAAAAGCTTCTGACTTATTCTTGAGAAAGAAAATTGCAATCATTCTTGTATAATCATCAACTAATAACATACAGTATTTCTCACCTTTTAAACCCTTTGTTGTAGTTGGTACAACTAGATCAACGTGCACAATTTCCAATGGTCTCGTTGTTTAATATTCCTTTGATTCGAACTTGGTCTTTGTTTGCTTTCCTTGTTGAAAATACTTGCATAAAGTGTTGGTTGGTTTCATGATCTGGGGAATTTCTCTGACTGCTTCTCTTTTTATGACTTTGACAAGGTTATCAAAATGTATGTGACCCATTCTTCTGTGCCATAGCCAACTTTCATCTTCCTTTCCTAGAAAACACTTTTCATTTCCAATTTCACTTAACACATATATGTTACTTGAAGTTATTGCAGTTGTAGCAATCAATTTTCCTGAACCTTCTTTTCTTATCTCGCACTTTTGTGAATCAAAAGTAACTATATGACCTTGGTCACACATTTGACCCACACTTAGAAGATTATATTTCATATCTTCTATGAGTATAACATTTTATGCTTGTGTTTTCTTGTTCCCAATTCTGACTGTGCCTTTTCCAATGATTTTAGCTGAATCATAATTTTCGAAGGAGACTGGTCCATCTCTTTCCTTTCTTAATGTAAGAAACTTGTATCTATCCCATGTCATGTGTTTTGAACAACCACTGGAAACATACCAACCACGTTTCTTCTGCTTAGCTTGTAGAGCGAGTGTGCATTATTCTTTGCTATACTGATTTTTCTTTTTTATCCATGTCCTTTTCTGAGGTTACTATCTGTGACTGTTGTTATTCTATTGCGGTTCTCTAGGAGGAACTGTCATTCTGCAATCTTTGGCCATGTTTCCAAAGTTGTTACATTTGTAACATTCCACTTTAATGCTCAAAGATTCAAACATGTTGTAACTTCTTCTTTGTGTTTCACTAGGCCTTCTTGGATAACCCTTTTGTGTATGACTTTCAAAGTTGTTTATGTTCCTGTTGTTAGCTCTGCAATTCACAGCTTTATGTCAAAAATTATTACATGCATAACATAAACCAAAAAATATAGTTTGACACCTGGGAGTTGAAGATATTCTGAAAGGAGGTGCTCTTATGAATCGTTCTTCTTCTTGAGGCCTATCTATCTGTTGTTGATTCTGAAATCTAAATCTTCTCGGTGGAGGAGTGTCCCTGTAATCTTCCTTGTATATCTTCCTATCCCCTTTGATTGTTTCTGCATAGCTTTTTGGATATGTTTCTTGCTCTGTTGTTTTGGAGCTTGATCCCTTTTTTGTCTGATTGTATCCAAGTCCAGACTTGTCAAGATGATATTTTTGACTACTGATAATGTCATCCAAAACTTTTGAGCTATTCTACAGATTTTTCTTTTGAATATCCTTTCTTAATGTGACAATCTCTGCTTCCAAATTTCCAATGATCTTTTCCTTTTCTTCTAGCTGTTCTTTGAGTGCTTCTTCAATTTTTTTATCTTCTCCTATTTGAACCTTCAAATTTGTGATCATTTGTTCTAGTTATTGAGTGTCTTCTTTCTTGTCTAGTTCTGCTTGTAGTTTATTGTTTTTCTTCTTTTCTCTTCTAATAACTTCTATGGAACACATCAATTATTCTCGGTAGTCAACTTCTGCCTCTTCAATTTCTTCTTTGACTTCTTCATATTCTTCTTCGGCTTCTTCATATTCTTCTTCGAAGTCTTCTTTATCAGAGTCTTCTACTACCATGAATAGAAATCTTCTTGTCTCACTGACTGAATTCATCTTCATCTGATGATGAGATGTCTTCTTTGGTGCATAAGATTTTCTTGAAAACTTTCTTTGTAGTTCTTTTGCCTTTATATGTTTGCTTTCCTTTTGAGAAACCTTCATCATTTCTCTTTTTCTTATGAGGACATTTGTTAACAAAATTACCAATACCATCACAATTAAAACAAATTAAAGGAAGCTTACCTCTATACCTACTATCGGTTCCCTTGTCCAGTCTTTTGATGAAGTTGGCCACTTCTTCATCATCTTCCAAGACATCATTGTTGCTGCTATGTTATTCTTGTTTCTTTTCCTTTTGATTTGATCTTTTGGATGCTTTGAAATCTTCTTCTTTTACATCTGGATTTTCTTGTTCATTTCTCATTTTATATGTTGTGAATATTCCATGCAGTTTGTCCATGCTTATTGAGTTTAGATATGATCTTTCTTCTAGTGATGATATCTTAGGGTCAAATCTCATAGGAAGAGATCTTAGTACCTTTTGAACAATTATAGACTCTTCGATTTATTCTTCCAATCCTATGATTTCATTCACTGTTTCATCGACTCGTAAGATGTAGGCTACAATATTCTTATATTTCTTCATCTTTAGTTGTTCGAGCTGAACTTTGTAAGTTTGAAGCTTTGTTGCTTTGACTTTTGAACCTCATTCATAAATATTTCGAACCTTGTCCCAAATATCTTTAGCGGATTTACAATGTGCAACTTTGTTGAATACCATTTCACTGAGACCATTCAGAAGTGCATTTGTAGCTTTGGAATTATTCCGACCGAGTATTACTGCTTTGTCATTTGTTGGTGGAACTACTGGTGCTATGTATTCATCTACAATTGATTGGCAAATTTAAAATCCCTGTGCCTGTATATATGTCTTCATCCTTATGCTCCAAAAAGCATACTTCTATCCATCAAACTGTGGTATTCCATTTTTATACAAGTTGTTTCTCTCCATGATCTACCTTTCAGTGGTTAAACTGATTTATGAAGGAACCTGCTTTGATACCAATTGTTGGATTACTGAGAGGGGGGGGTGAATTAGTAATAGAGAAATTATAATCCTTTTTAATCCAAATAATCCAAGTGTTATATCAATGTAGAATTATCATCCAGTAATGAGCAATGAACAAATGAACAATCATACACATACATAGTACACCATTGTTTTACGTGAAAACCCAAAGAGGGAGAAAACCACTGGATTCTTTTTCTTATATGTCTTGAAGAATTACATTCATTGGAAGCACCAACTTCCTTTGTTTTCCAGCTGCAACTGGAAGGAAGATCCAACCCGCTAGTTTCTCAGGCTACAACCTGAGGGAAGCTCCAAATCTCCAATTCTCTAGCTACAACCAGAAGGAGGCTACAACCCCCTATGTTCTGCATCTACAACCGGAAGGTGGCTACAACCACCTATCCTTGCCCCGTCCAACCGCTTTGAAGTAGAAGTAGAATGATGGAACCATTTTCACACTATCACTGTGAGATATACCGCTATAAACATGTACCAATAAAATTGAACTATGCATCAACCTGTACCTCAACATGTAATTAACCTGTACCATAAACAAGTGCATCAACCATGCACCAACATGTACCAAACAACCTGTAATCAACCTGTACCATAAACAAGTGCAACAAACCATGTACCAAGTATGTACTAAGCATGTGTCAACTACTCATGAACTATGACTCATCAATATGTACCAACATCATCAACTATACACCTCATGTATGTGCCAACTCATCAACTACTTGTCTTAACCATGTACACAACATGTACCTTAACCAAAATCCCTCATCAATTTCATCATCCAAATATGATTTGTAACTATGTAATAGACCTGGTGTATATGATCACATACATTCAAACCTTCCTTAACTTTAACAACAAGAGACTAGCATTTTCATCAAAATTTTCTTTAGTCTCACATGAGTAGTTTTGGATTAGTCAACAACCCTAACTTGAAATAATCATAACTTTGTACCTGTAATGAATAAAGATATGAAAATGATAAAAAATGTTCTTTAGTGTTTTTTATGCAATTCCTCCAGGTGTCACTACTTGGAACCTCTTAGAAAAGGAGTTATAGCAAAAATGACATACCTTGTTGAATTCTGGCTTATTCTAGAGAGAGACCTTGTAGAGCGTGCCCCGCACATAATGTTTGTTGAATAGATCTGAAACTGTTACAAATAATACTACAAATTGTAATATAACCAACACATTTGGTCTTATTGAATTTGGATCTGTTATGAAGAAGTTGTGACGTTTTTACCCGAAACACCTGTTTTAGACTAGTTTCAGGACTAGCCACAAACCCTATTTTCCACGGAGTGTAAATCCAAAAATACAACGACACACAAGATTACATTTTTACCATAGATACTTGGATATGTTTACTCAATTTCATAGAAATTTCACTGTCTGAATCATTATAGAAAAAAAATTATTGCGAAAATGGTGAGATGACCTGTAAATAACATACTTTAGAAAGCATCATCAAAAGAATTTATCCTTCCTTGAATTCCGGCCTTATTTTCTTCACCTTCCCTCAGAAATTTGGCTTAGATATCCTTTGGTTACCTCATAAACCTATAGATATTCAATATGCTCAAGTTTTATCTGAAATGAGAGAGTCTTGCCTCTTATTTATACTCTCCAAATAGCTTCCTTAAAAACATCTTCTAGGTCACTTTGCCCACTTTCCTTATTTTAGGGTTAACCCACTTCTAATTTCTCCATTAAATTTATTATATAAATAATTCATTTATATTCACTTTGAATTATAGTACACTCATCACTTCACTTTATTATTTACCTTCTAAAATCTCTTAAACCACTTTGACCTTTTGGGGCTTCTAGATGACATATGAGGGTCTTCCAACTTCATAAGGCCATAACTCTCAAACCGTGAGGAGTTATGTGATGTTCCATATACCACCAGAAATGGAATGACATGTGCTATCCATATATAATAGTTTACTTGAAAATATATCAAAACTCATACCATTATCCATCAAACAAACTTGGGGCCATTACCCAAACCTGGGTTCTCCAACTTCTCATGGCCATAACTCTCTAACCGTGACGAGTTATGTGACGTTCCACATACCACCAGAAATGGAATGACAAGCACTATCCATATAGGATAGTTTCACTAAAAAATTCACAGACCTTCATCTCATTATTCCAAAAATAAGCATGGTTTCTCTAACCATACTTCTAGGATAACTCAATCCGCAAAGCGTCTTCTCATGAGGGATTTCACCATAAGAGGACCACTTTGGAGTTCATCCATTTCTACTTATTATAAACCATGACAAGAAAATAACGAGTCATATTCAAATCAAACAAACTTGGGTCCATTACCCAAACCTTTGTGCTACCGGGATTTCTTCAAGGGTTAACATCAACGACAACCAACCTTAATCAACATATACTACCCACGTGCTCCATTCACCACTTAATATAAGATATGTTCATGTGCAAGTTGCTCAAGTTTTTCCATAATGAATGAATTTTGTAGTTGTGAGAATGGAGGAGTAGTATTGTTCAGGACATGCCCATGGATTTCCTCTCCTTTTGACTCCTCCATCGACTTGACCTCTTGAGATAATATATCCTTTGAACATAAACTAGAACCATGAATCCATGCTTCCATATCATCTCTGCTTCTTCCTACTCTTGAGAGGACTCTAGCCACCTTTGCCATTTCTTTTTCAATGCTTTTGTTAGATGATATATTTACCATAGTGTGGAGGTCGACGAGTGTTCCCTTTTCTTGCTATTGGTGCACTCCTATATATGAAGGGGTTGTTTGTTATATTTAATTCCAAACTATGACTCCCAAGACATAAAGAACACAATCGTGTAGATCATGATCTTCAATGGTCACAATAGTAGTCTAGGAACTAGTCTTCTCAAATGCTTAGTAGTTTTTCAATGTCTCCTCAAATGAGCCCAATCCATTATGGTTTCCAAAGTTCACAAGGTATTGCAAAAGTGTGTATGATATTACCTAACACCATGTACCATAACTAGAATATGCTCTAACCAACCTAGCTAGGTCGATTAGAAACTATAGTGGAAAAGTGACTCAATTGCTTGACCACTTTCTTCCTTTTTATTGATTCATACCTAGAAAATATGGTCAGTTGAATTGGGAATTCATTCAAATATTTCCCAAAAAATGTGGTTGATTCTAAGATAAGATGATTCGGTACAACTGAAAATGCATGTGATTGAGAAGGCTGACATGGCTTCTCTTTAAGATTATAATTAGAATCCTAGATGACATATGTTACCTTTTCGCTTCTTCAACATCTCATATTTGATTACAACTTGCTTCATCCTCAAGTCCTTGGTTGGAATTTTTGGCAATATGTATTTCATCCGAGATGATGTCTTTGATTTATGTACCCTTGACCATGAAAAAACCTCTTGGTAAAAAATAACCTTTATTAAGTAATATGAAAGGGTGGTAGCTTTAAACTTTGTATATTTATCTCCTCTCAGCCACATAAATGCATTCAATATGGAAGTCCTTAGTTGAGACTAGTCACCACTCCCTTGCTATCTTCCCTAAGAGGTTATCTTTTGTAGCTGTAGCCTATAGCTATAAGGTCACCTTCATTTCCATGAAATTTCCTTCCTATCAACACTCTCCTCCTACCTTCGATGGTGCTTAATTAGCGTTGTTTCATTATGTTCCTTTGCCATCCCTATGCTAACATATTCACCTCATGCCTTCAACATTGCCTTTCTAGAATAAATGACACATGCCCTCACTAATGTCACCTTACAATTAATATTAGTGTCTACAATGGTTCCTTTCCAAAATATTGATAATATCACCTCACAATCATCAATGCCTTTGATGGTTCCTTTTAACATCATCACTTCATGTATTCATTCATGTCACCTTGCGATAATTCCACCTCTAATGCCCTCACTAGTTGTAGGCTATCATTTCCAAATTTCACCCTCCCTTATAATAGTTGTTTCTTCTCACCTCTCTTTCCTTCACTAGTTCAACCCTAGTTTGGTATCCTCTCACCTCTTGTCTCCTCTCTCTTTCACATTTTCTTTAATGTTGTGATCTCATGGTAATTGTTGTCACTATCCCTTCCCTACTTAAGGAAATTTGTTAACCTTTGTTTTGTAGCAACATAGATTTCTTGGGTACTAAGATCACTGTGTTTACACCTCTTATGTCTTGGCAAGGTTAAGAATTTCCAGAGAACATAAAAATTTGAAATCCTTGTGTGGAATTCCTCTTATGAAACAAGGATTTGTATCATTTTTTCTTTATTACATTGTTCTTTTCAATGTTGTATAGGTGTACTAAGTGAACTATGACATTTTCTTGGTATTTTTAAAATTTGGGTCATTTTTCTTCCATTTATCTGGATAATTAGCTCATACTTTTTGTCATTAGCAGTGCACACATAGTAATCTATCAAGAAATTATTTCTTTTCTTAAAACCTCTTGCTCCTTCCCATAGCTATTTTTCATTCAAGTTGAAATTCTTTCATTCTCATTTTCCTATTGCATGGTTTAAGGAGTCGAGTTGAAATGCCATCAATTTCACGACCACTCCTTTGAGTAACAACAACCTAAAATCAAGTGTTAATTAAATTTATCTAGCAAATTTTCTAGGGCTCTTCAAACCCATCTTAGCTTAGGTGTAGAGCTTTGGAATATGATTGTGAGAATAAATTTCCAAAGTTGCTAAAAAAACATAAATCTTTGAGTTAGGGAGTGAAATCCAATTGCTATATCATTGAATTTGGGAAGCCCTTCTAACACAAGGTTCAAGCACAAGGTCACATTGGGGCCAACAGAGTAATCAAATCTTCTTTGTTGGTCTTGGTGTCGACTGTCAAATGTCCCCCCTCTACTTTGGTATAGTAGGTGGTATCATAGAGGCCATAATATTTTAGACTTCCTACCCAAGGTGACAACACAGGGAAGGTGGTGTTGTACTTGGGATTGACGTTGGCTAGACTCACTAAGACTCTTTGGAGGGTTTCCCACTGCTCAGTGAGGTAACTTGCACCAGGGAATTAGTTCGTTAAGAAGGTTGTCATAGTAACTTTACCATTGTTATCGGACTAATCGGTAGGTGCAGACACTAACAAATCTCCCTAGATCCACCTGGATCTAGAACAAAACAGGACAGGACATGACTCTTTCCCTAAGTTTTGACCATTGAATTAGCTAGTAGGGAGGAACAAGTAACATACCTATGTATCACTTCCTAGGGTCTCTGTTGCTCCTGCTTCGCTCTGGTGCTCTCGTGAATTCAAGAACAATATGACACAAGCCAACCAAAGTGAAGATAGCAAAATATATTCAATTGTCAACTTATGTGTATGATCAAGGAATTACACAATAAAGTGAGAATAGCTTTATGGGAAAAGGACATGCCATTGTATCATATTAATTGAAAGTAGAAGATTACAACCTGATCACCTTGATGTCGCAAGCTTCCTTTTGGTGGCTCTTGACTCCAACACACACACTTGCTCAATCCTTGTATGAAGAATATCAAATCCTCTTGATAGACTTGCTAGAGTCTCCAAGCTCCTRTTCAAGCTAGGTCCTTCACACAATTCTTTCACCAATTCTCCAATGAATCTTKCTTAACCTTTTCCATGAGAATTCCATCAATATATAGGAGACAATGAGATGGTTACTTGGATAAGAATGATCCCACAATATCAGGGAAACCAGTAAAAGGATAACCATTCGAATGCCAACCCATTCTTCTAGAAGATTCCCTTCCAGAACCATCGAGAATTCATCTTTTTCCAAGCCTTAGAACAAGTTCACACCCTAGCTATGTAGCACAGTGCGAGAATTTTGCACCTTGGCTTAAAGCAGCCTGCGAGAATGGGTCATTCTCGCACCTTGGTATATTAGCAACCTGCGAACTCTCTTCAAAAGTATGTTTTCTGGGAAGAGATGAATGTCACTTTTCTTAGGAGAAAGTTCTTATGAGGAGCCTGAGTACACCATCATGATGACCAAAATCATGGGTAACACCCATCCACCAAAACTCAACCCCTTCGCACATCGATCCTGCGATGTTGGATATCATCACCAACTAGCGCTTCTTTATGAGAAGGTTTGTTTGCATGCTTGACTCCTAGATTAATTAGTGTGTGCTATATAATACAAGTGTGAAAGAGTAACACTATGGTAATCATTATGATCTTACTGTGATACCAACATGATACTAGTAATGAATTAGAACCATTGTACTAATTAGTGTTACATCTTGATAGAACAATGCTTATGCATATCCAATTTCATAGACTATTTAGAAATACTGATTAAAGAATAATGCATTTTAACTATAATTTTAGAGTAATTCAACCTTTTGATTTATCTTTTCTTTCAAAGAATTCTAGTATTAATGAGAAGACATTTGTGTGTGCTTAATGACAAACGTTTTTTCTAACCTTCTATAAATTACATAGAGCATTATTGTTTCATCGTTTCCTACTTGCTTCCATTAATTTTTACACATAAAGAGTTCAACCTGTATATTGTGATTGCACCTCTTTTAGTTGTACTTCATCACTCTTTGCATTTATTTTTCTACTCCCCAACCAAACTAAATTCTCGTTGTTGTCCTAAATATTCCTTGCTTCACTATAGAAACAAATTTTGTTGTGTATCTATGGACACCATATTTTGTACATGAAATATTTTGTTTGCAAGCTCATCAATGCCCCGTCACTAAGTTAAGAGTGGTTAGTTGCTCATGAGTCATCACTAAGTTAGTGGAGTGATTTTATTTCTATGCATTAATGACTCACCACTAAGGTAGAGGAGAGTTCTTAGTATGAGACTCGTATTAGAAAGGGACCCCCCTCCTCACTTTTAATTCATTCACTCTACTATCAATATTGTCAAATTTTGTTTCTTAATTTGAGCACCAAGTACATGGAGATGTCTTCATCCATATTTTAGGATTATAGGTGCATTCCAATTCTTGGGTGTGCAAGTGCCCCCATCCCTTTGTTCTCTTCATTGTTTTTTATTACTAGAATGGTTTTATTTCGGGTATTGGAACACTTCAAGTTGGTATTAGAGCAAGTTGATTCTCGTTTCTATTGTGTTGTTGGGAAAAAAAAGAAGAAACATAAAATCAAGGTCTTGACACTTTGAATAATTTTTGAAATGTTTTGAGCATAGTCCTCATAAATAAACTATATATCTGGATTCTACTCAAAATAATACATGGTTTAGAAAAAATCATCAAAATCGGAGGTCTAATGACAAAGATATTCCATTTTTAGGTATTCATGGTAATCACTACCAAATATTCCTCCTATGTACTTTTTCTTTCGCTTTCTAGCTTTCAACATTATCTAGGAGTTTCTTCTACACTCCCACATTCTATTCACATTGGATGTATCTTTTAGTCCCATTTACCTACTTTTCTGGTCATTTGTTGGACATTAATAACATTATCTTATCTTATATACATCTCTAGAAATTGTTAACAACTGACCATGGATGCCTTTTCAATTTCAAAAAGTTGTTTGGGATTGAATCACCCCCTTCCATATTCATTAGAAACAATACATACTCTTAAGGTAAAAATATCTAACCTTTGGTGGAAGTTTCATTCATCTACTTTATCCTTGTCCAAACTATGAAAGCATCCTCTGCATATTAGACTTGTAGCAACTTATCATTTGTTATTGGCAAATTGATTAACATCATAACCTCTCTATTCTTCGAGTGAAAGGCGTATTGCCCATTCTCATTATCAGAGTTTCTCCTACCCTTTCATGTGACCAATCCTAAAAATCCATTGCATTGGAATATGGTAATCATATTGTTAGCTCCCAAAATGAATCATTCACTTGGTTTCATTTTGTAGGTGATAGCATGGTTATCTGTAGGTTTCTCTATTTGTTTTTAGTTTCTTCTAGTGTCAAAACTTAGGTTTTAAATTCATGCCTTAGAAATAAGTTGATCCATAAAGGTTGTTTTTATAAAATTTCATGAAAATCTTTTCAACAGCTAATGCATGTTGCAAGGTTGATGTTAGCTGGTGAAAGCGGCGAGTTTCAACGGTTAAGGAGTACTTTCCCGCAGACAGGCTAGCTGGTGAAAGTGTGAAACACGTGTTTTTCTTCCATGATTTCAGAAATTGAAAAGAAGACACGTTCGACACACGTCACATAATTATTATGAGGTGCTGGTGGAAGCAAATGATGATGAGGATTCCATTATGCACGTTTCAATTGGATATTATGGTAGATCGTGCTCGTGAATGCATGCTTCAACAATGATGGCATTGGAGATGAAGAATTCACATTCAACATCATAGGTAAAGGAGCAGTACTACTCACCCGACACCATCAAATCGACACTTCATATTTTGAACACACACTGTTCACAGGTAATATGGTATGGTTCCATATTTGAATTGGAAACACCGAGAGTTTTCACCAGCGCCAAACCTTGGCTCAATCAAGAAATTACCATGACATTGTCTGCCAATTGTCCGAGGTTCGAGTCACAGATGGCAAGGAAATGAAGTGGTTTATTGCTGAGGAAAGAATTGGACAGCCTGTCTTTCTTACAGTCACATCCAGATGTGCAAAAATGTTTCTCAGACGCAGGTTGCATGAGTTATGTTGAAAGGTTACAAAATGGTTGCCACCAAATAACAACTGAAGCATTTGCTAAATCATATGATGGAAAACGAGCTAGTGTGGGTTCTGTAGAAATGATAGTCAATGAAGCCACCATTTCCACAGAAACCAGCTTACCCAGATCAGGCTAGAGTTGGTTTAAGACAACAACAACCAAGAATTTGAATTTTAGAGCATACCTTAAGGCATAATTCAGAGATACCACCTGGAAGAAAAGCATGCTAGTTTCTCATCTGGAAGACGAATGGCAGGACCTGTTCAAAGACATTCAACTCTATATCACCTCAGAAGGCAGGTATGACAAGTTGATGCTATATCATTTCAAACTTTTAGATCATTTCACAGGGAAGACTCTCCTAAATTTACCTTTATTCCTTCACAAAAGCCTAACCAAAGTATGTAAAAAGATTAGAGCTGAACCTATAAGTATGAAAAACACCCTTTGTCATTTTGGCTTGATCAAACTGATAATTCTAGAAGAACTAAGACAAAGAGGAAGGACTTGGCAACATTTTCTTTTTTGGGAAGGCTTTGAGACCCAAACTTAGCCCATGAATGAGCATAAGAAAGCTCGAAAAAAGCAGTTAACTCCTCAGAGTAGCTCAAGGAGGAGGAGAGCTCTTCCAGGACCATCAGAGGACAAGATTTCCAGCATAAAGTCTAAAAGAGCAAAGAAAAAATTAGACTTTGAAACCAATTCAGAGCAGCCTATAGTAAAAAAGACAAATATTCTCATTTTTCCATACACAGACTCGGAAACAGAGCCAGAGCAAGAAGATGAAAGTCCAACCATTAAAAGCCCTGAACAATCCATGGAAATTGCACAAGATTGTGAGACTTTTACTCCCATTGATGAAGGTGAACCATCAAAGAGTAAAAATTCAAAGAAATCACAAAATATTAAGGAACTGAAAGAGGTGATTGCACAACATGAGGTTTTGGAAAGAGTAATCAAGGCAAGATACAAATCCCTAGCTGATAATTTTGCAGAGACAAATGCAAGATTTGAGAAGTTGGCTCGTGAGAGTGTCAAAGACAAAAAGAGAAAGAAGAAAATCACCAAGGACTATAACAGTTTGTGGTGGTTAGCAAAACAACTTAAAAGGAAAATTAAGAAATTGAAGCAGAAAACTAAGTCACATCCAGATCTACAGGTACTGGCCTAGGTTGTTGTGAATATGTAGGGAGATAAATCAAAGGCACACTAATTTTTTGGTAAAACAACAGTTTTGGAGATGAAGGTTCCTTTTTGGCCAAAGACAGAACTTTCACCATCACAAAGGGTAAATTTACAACCAGTTAGCTGGTGAAAAGCAGAACTTTCACCAGCTAACCAACAGATCGTAAGGTGAATTAGCTGGTGAAAGCACATAAATAAAGTTTTGGAAAGCTGACCTGGAGCGAGGAAATTTTGAAGTATTTAAAAAGGGATTGAGAGCATCAAAGGATTAACCACCTAATCAAGAAACACTCAACATCAGAGATTCGTGGAGATTTTGAGACCAAAGGCTAAATTGGTCAACTAAATTTTCGGTTATGGTTATTAAAAGAGTCCAGCTACAGAAGACAGGTGTCTGTACCCTTCCACAACACAACAGAGTCCTAAAGATGATGAAGTACAGATGTCAAGATCAACATAGAAGACAGTTCGAGTTCTAGGAACTAGTCTTTGCTTATCAATTGTATTTAGTTAGTTTTATTTTCTATATTTAGATACAGATCCAAGTTTTCAGGATCTTAAAAATCGATTGTAATAGGCTATAAATTCCTATCTTTTCTAAGAGATGAGGGTTCAAACTGGGAATACATTTTTGGCTACTGTTATAGACTCTTATTGGATAATAGAATTACAGTCTCCTTTTGCTTTCAATATCAGAATTGCTCATGTATCTTGTTTATGTACTTTATTTCAGTTTGCTTTAGCTTTTAAAGACTATCATCTCTTTATTAAGCTCATAAACTCGAAGTGAAGTATTTATTACTACCTTGTATTAGCCCTACACCTAGTTGTATTTGGCCATCAAGATTGGTATTCTTCATCCCCTCTTCAAAATATCTTGTCTGATTATTGTCTTCTAAAAACACTGTTTCATTTGAAAGTATGATAAGTTGTCTTTTACATTAATCATTGAGTTATCCTATTGTTCCAAGCACAACTACATATCATATTCTTAAGTTACCAAGCATCTTTAGCCTACAACCCTAAAGAGTTCCTTGGAGTGATAACAAATTGGCGCCATTGCCGGGGAGACGAAATTTAAGCTCTGCTTTCCTGGGATACAACACATAGCTAATCTTTGATGATAGACAAAGATTAGACATTTTATTGGTTGTAACTATCTATCTGGAAACTCCACAAGTTCATCCTAGCTCCTAAGAGGATTAGTACCAGGGTGAATCCACAAGAATCACTTGTCACACCCGTGCCCAATACAGAACTAATTCTCAGAAGAGGAAAAACAAGTCAGGTTCAAGCTTCAAAATCAGACACAAAAGGTAATCCTCTCTTTAGTTCTGGAAAATATACTACAGAAAAATTTGAATTGTTTTCCAAGAGTGCTAATGAAAAAGAAACTGTAACTACTGCAGAAGAAACAAGTCTTTTTTATCAACAGGAAAATATTAGTGATGATGAATTGATAGATTCAAAATTGGTTGAAAAAGTATCTAAGACCTTAGAAAGAAATCAGATTTCTTCCTCTCTTGAGTCTTTTCATTCACAGCAGAAAGAAGATCATTTAAACATCTACACTATCCTCCTTGTTGTAGAACATCTTCTTCAAGTGTTGTCTGCTAAAGGTGAAGAAAACTTAGCTGAACAACTTGCAAATTTTTACAGAGCCTCATATCAATAATCATACATCTTTCCCATTAGAGAATTCACCTCCTTTGCATTCCCCTAATGTTGAGGAATCAAAGAAAAAAATATCACCTCTCTCACCCCTAATCATTATGGCTGCACCACCTCCTTTGACCAAGATGCAACAAATCCTAGCTGCTAGGTATGCGCCACTAATATTGCCAAACCCAGTATCAGCTATGCCAACAGGAGACTATCAGAAGTATATGCCCAAATTCATTGGTGAGGGCGATGTGATTGTTGAAGAACATATTGAGGCCTTCTACAGTTATGATGAAAACCTTAATATTGAGGAGGAAGATGTTTGGACTCGAGTTTTTGTCCAAAGCTTAGATGGCCATGCTAGGAAATGGTTCAAAGAACTCCCTGTTGGTTCCATAGCTGGCATCGAGCAATTAGATGACACCTTCTTGAAACATTGGGGTTATAGAAGAGATTTTTTGTACTATATCATTGAATTTGGAAATCTAAGGAAACAAAATGGTGATTCAGTCTCTGATTTCACTAAAAGGTTTAACCGGATGTACAATAAAATACCAGCAAAGATAAAACCATCAGATGCCTCTGCCAAAATCACATATTCCGATTCTTTTGACTCAGAGTTCTGTTTATTGTTGAGAGAAAGGAGGTCATCAACATTATCTCTGATGCAAGATGTTTCCCTTGAGGTGGAATCAAATATTTTGGCTGCTCAAAATCTAAAGGGAAACTCTAATAGGAGAAGGCTGAGAAATGAAGCTTCTTCTTCATCAAATGTTGACCCAAAGTTAGATAAAATGGCTAAGATGTTAGAGTCTCTAACCTCTGAGATATTTAAGCTCAAAATTGAAAATAAGCAGCCTATCAAGGGAAGGGGCACTTATGATTATGCAGGTAGAAACCCAAATCAAAATCCCAACAACTTCAGAAGAAATAATCAACCAATGCAGATTTTGCAAAGAGAAAGGAATCATACTGAGGATTAGAGGATAAAGGCTCGTCTTCAGAATGTCATGATGGACGAAGATGAAGGTGATTATCAAGAATATAGGGAAGATAATATTCACTGTGTTGGAGAGGAGACAGGGAAATCTTATCTGACACAACATGACTATGAAGAGGCATTGATGACTGAACAGACAGAGGAAATTTTTGTTGATGATGGCATTTTTTCAACGGAAGAGAAGAACATATATAATCTCAGATCTAAGTCTGATATTGCCCAATAGAATGCACTAGCCTCTCCCAAAAAGAGCACAACCCCTTTTAAGCAAAAAGATCAGACATCATAGAATCAACAAACAGATCCTTCAAAAGAAAATGCACCAGTGCCTCCCAAGAAGACTACTGCCCCTGTCAAAAAACAAATTCAGAAAAGTCAGATCCTTGCCAATCAACAAAGTGTCCAGAAAGCCCCTTCAAATGAGGTAAAGGTCTCTGATAAAATCTCCTATTCTTTTAATTTTGAGGCTGAAATACAAAAAAAATAAAATTCCCATCCCTTTGGTTGAGTTAATGAAAAATGAAACATTCAAGAAAGATATCCTCAAAACGTTGGATCCCAAATCCATATCCCCTTCTGCTAATATTCTTAATATATATGATGATAAGCCAACCATTACTCTGGGCCAAATGATAGAAGATAGAGATGAAAGTTGTCCACCTTTTTACATCTCTCTAAACATTCATGACAAAACACTACATAATTGTTTGTTGGACTCCGGTGCCTCTCACAACTTAATGCCAAAGGCGGTCATGGACGAGCTTGGGTTAGAGATTACTAAGTCTTACCACGATATTTTCTCTTTTGACTCTTGAAAAGTCAAATGTCTCGGAATTATCAAGGACTTGGCTGTAACTTTAACCCAAGCATCCATGAAAACTATGGTTATCGATATAGTAGTGGCATACATCCCACCTAAATTTGGATGCTTGTTATCAAGATCGTGGATGAAGAGGCTAGGTGGCACTCTTCAAATGGATCTCTCCTATGCTATTATCCCTGTTTTTGGAGGAGTAAACAAAAGATTATACATGGAATCACAACTTGCATATGTAATAAGTGATGAACAAAATCCAACCAACCATCCTATCTATTCAGTCGACACAGGTATGGGATCCTGCATTTTACAAATTGATGATTCATTACCAGATGCATTGCTGCTTAGGAAGCCCGCAGTTCAGTCCACAGAAGTAGCAGAAGATGATCTTTGGACCATGTTATTCGATGGTGCTTGTACCAAAGAATCAGCAGGAGCAGGGGTGGTATTGATTTTTCCTTCAAAGAAAACTTCTCATTTGTCCTTTAAGCTTGATTTTAAAGTGACTAACAACATTGCAGAGTATGAGGCATTGCTCCTGGGATTAAATGCAGCCAAATAGATGGGGATTAAAAGATTACATGTATTCGGAGACGCATATTTAATCATTCAACAGGTAAACAAGTCCTTTCAAGCAAAACATGTCAAGCTGAAAGCCTATAGAGATGAAGTTTTGAGAGCAATTCATACTTTTACAGATTTCAAAATTTCATATGTACCCAGAGCAATGAATGAATTGGATGATTCATTAGTTGTGTCAGCCTGTGCTTTTATACCTCCTCTACCTCATAAATTGAATTATGAAATTCAAGTTAAGTATAGGCCATCCCTCCCTGACAATATACAATTCTGGAAGGTTTTTGAGGATGATGCAGAACTCACTAGATTTCTTGCGGTAATAGATGAGTTTGCAGATTTGAAAATTGATTTGGAGAATGAACATGATGAGGAATATGAGAAGCCAAAGTTCAGAAGAAAAATTGTAGCACATGAAATAGTACAACTGTCCACCAACAGAATCCCTAAAGGTTTGGTCCCTTTAGAAAAACTTTTTGATAATAATGATGTGGCTGTCAAATTGGAAAAGAGGGAAGAAGACTCATAAGTTTTTCAGTATAATGTAGCCAGTGAACAAGATCCTAAACATGTCAACTTAGCTTCACAATTGACTGAAAAACAAAAGGCTGATTACGGTGAATTGTTAAAGGAGTTTGCTGACATCTTTGCTTGGAAATATGATGACTTGAAGACTTTCGACACTGAGTTAATTCAGCACAAGATCCCCTTGAACAAAGATATAAAACCATTTAGGAAGAAACTTAGATCTTTCAATCCTATGTTGCTGCCTACAATGGAAAGGGAAATCAAGAAGCTATTGGACGCCCACATTATCATACCTCTCAGATACTCATAATGGATTGCAAATCTTATACCGGTTAGAAAGAAGAATGGAGAGATCAGACTTTGTGTGTATTTCATAAATTTGAATAAGTGCTCTAGGAAGGACAACTACCCGCTGCCCAAGATGGAACATATTTTGCAGAAGGTGTCAGGATCAAGGTGATGTCTTTTATTGATGGATTTTCTGGATACAACCAACTTGTTGTCCATCTGGATGACAAAGAAAAGACTGCCTTTACCACTCCATGGGGTACGTTTATGTACGAAAAAATGCCTTTTGGATTGATGAATGCAGGAGTGACATTCCAAAGGGCGATGGACATTGCTTTCGTTGGGGAGAAAGACAATTTCGTCTTGATATATCTTGATGACATTACTTTTTTTTCGAGCAGCCATGAAGATCATTTGCAACACTTGAGAAAGAATTTCCTAAAATGTCAAAGGTATGGCATTTCCCTTAATCCTAAAAAATCTAATTTTTCTCTCAAGGAAGGGAAATTACTTGGACATATTGTTTCAGCTAATGGGGTAAGGATCGACCCAAAAAGAGTAGAATCCATTAAAACCTTGTCTCTTCCTAGATCAAAAAAGGACATTCAGTCTTTCCTCGAAACTATAAAATTTATCAGGAGGTTTATAGCCAACTTTGTAGAACTTACAAAGCATATTACTTCTATGTTAAGAAAGAAATCAAAAGTAAAATGGACTGAAGAAGATAAACACTCCTTCAATGCTATCAAAGAAGCCATTACTACAACCCCTTTTTTTATCAACCCTGACTTTGACAAGGAGTTTTATATCTTTTCATTTGCTTCAAAAGACACAGTTGTAGTAGTACTATTGCAGAGAAATGCTGGTGATCAGGAGAAGCCAGTTGCCTTCTTCAGTAAAGTCTTGAGGGATGCTAAAGTGAAGTATGAGTTATTGGAGAAACAAGCATATGCGCTCATCAAGTCATTAAAAGCCTTAAGAGTTTACATCCTTCAAGCCAAGGTAATAGCTTATGTACCTTCCAGTTCAATTAAAGATGTGCTCATACAACCCGACATAGATGGAAAAAGGAGTAAGTGGATAGCAAAATTAATTGAATTTGATGTTGAGATCAAATCGACAAAACTTGTGAAAGGTCAAGGCCTTGCCAAACTTCTTGCAGAAGAAAATTGTAAACTGCTTGAGATAAATTTGGTAAGTGTAAATGCAGATAATGTTCAGTCTTCAGAGGATAAAGGAAGTGAAGAAATGCAAGTCTCAGCTCACCTAACCAACTGTAAATGGTACAACCACATCATTCATTTTCTACAAACTTTATCAGTCCCTTCAGATTTGACAAGGACACAAGGGAGGGCTTTAAAGCTCAAAGCCATGAATTTTTTCATCAATGATAACTTATTGTTTTGGAGATATCCAATAGGGTTATTATTGAGGTGCATAAACCAAGAGGAAGCAGCTAGGATCATGACTGAATTCCATAATAGTGAATGCGGAGAACATCACTATTGGAAGACTACCGCACACAAAATCTTAAGAGCTGGTTATTACTGGCCATCTTTATTTTCAGATGTGTGTGAATTTGTGAGAACATGTGACAAATGCCAAAGGTTTGCAGGCAAACAACAACTAAAATCCCTCTCCCTCAGATCTATTGTGGTCATAGGTCCCTTCCAGCAATGGGGTCTGGACTTCATATGTGAGATTCACTCGCCTTCTAGCAGTTAGCACAGATGGATCCTTGTTGCCACCGATTATTTTACAAAATGGATTGAGGCCATTCCTACCAAGAATGCCAATCACATTGTAATCATTAATTTTATGCAAGAAAACATATTCGCCAGATTTGGTTGCCCTAAGAGAATAGTCACTGATAACGCTGCTGCATTCAAAGATAAACACTTGGTAAAATTATGTGAAGAGCTGGGAGTTCAGCTAGTACATTCTACTGCTTACTATCCACAAGGAAATGGCTTAGTTG
The DNA here is from genome assembly GCA_009831015.1 of Picea engelmannii. NCBI lineage: Eukaryota > Viridiplantae > Streptophyta > Pinopsida > Pinales > Pinaceae > Picea > Picea engelmannii. The sequence continues at coordinate 1,043,103 of ML782487.1, read as the reverse complement.
AGTCATCGAATAAGAGTTTAGTTAGAATTATAAAGAAGTTGCTTGAACAAAATACCAGAGGCTGGGATTCCAAGCTAAAATTTTCTTTGTGGGCTGACAAGGTTACAAATAAAAAGTCAATTGGCACATCCCCCTTCAAGTTGGTATATGGTACTGAATCCATATTTCCTGTTCAACTTGCACTGCCAGTTGCAAAGTTTTTACAAGAAACTGACTCTGAACCAAGTGATTTAACTCTAAGGATCCATAATCTTGTAGAGTTGTAGCAAGACAGAGAGCAACTTCTGGAAAAGACAGAATTACACCAAGAAAAGATGAAGGAGATTTTCGACAAGAAAGTCAAAACAAATATTTTCAAAACATGGGAACTGGTCTTAAAATGGGATGCAGCAAGGCAAGAAAAGGGGAAACATGACAAATTTGATGCTCTCTGGGTAGGTCCTTTTGTTATAACAACAGTTTAGTAGAACAATACCTTTGTTCTCCAAAATCTTGCAGGCGAAGAAGTAGCAGGTGGCCCTTTCAACGGGCGGTGTCTAAAGACCTATTTTTCATAAGGATTTTCTTAAAGACCTGTTTTACTTGTACATATTCTTTTCAGTTTTGTTTTTGTTCTTATTGCTTGAATAACTCCATGCCCAATGGTACTGAGTAAAACAATTTTTCAAATTTTCAAATTGTAATAAAGGGTACTGAGTCTAACTAGGTTCTTGGTGACCTCATAGGAAGCTATCCATCCCAGTTGGAGCCAAATGTTAGCTCCCAAAATGAATCAGTCACTTGGTTTCATTTTGTAGGTGATAACATGGTCATCTGTAGGTTTCTCTATTTGTTTTTAGTTTCTTCTAGTGTCAAAACTTAGGTTTTAAATTCATGCCTTAGAAATAAGTTGATCCATAAAGGTTGTTTTTATAAAATTTTGTGAAAAGATTTTCGACATCTAACGCATGTTGCAAGGTTGATGTTAGCTAGTGAAAGCGGCGAGTTTCAACGGTTAAGGAGTACTTTCTCGCAGACAGGCTAGCTGGTGAAAGTGCGAAGCACGTGTTTTTCTTCCATGATTTCATAAATTGAAAAGAAGACATGGTCGACACACGTCACATAATTATTATGAAGCGTTGGTGGAAGCAAATGATGATGAGGATTCCGTTATGCACATTTTAATTAGATATTATGGTGGATCGTGCTCGTGAATGCATGCTTCAACAATGATGGCATTGGAGATGACAAATTCACATTCATCATCACAGGTAAAGGAGCAGTACCACTCACCCGGCGACATCAAATCGACACTTCATATTTTGAACATGCACTATTCATAGGTAATATGGTATGGTTCCATATTTGAATTGGCAACACCGAGAGTTTTCACCAATGCCAAACCTTGGCTCAATCAGGAAATTACCATGACATTGTCTGCCAATTGTCCGAGGTTCAAGCCACAGATGGCAAGGAAACGAAGTGGTTTGTTGCTGAGGAAAGAATTGGACAACATGTCTTTCTTACAGTCACATCCATATGTGCAAAAATGTTTCTCAGACGCAGGATGCATGATTTATGTTGAAAGGTTACAAAATGGTTGCCACCAAATAACAACTAAAGCATTTGCTAAATCATATGATGGAAACAGAGCTAGTGTGGGTTCTGTAGAAATTATAGTCGATGAAGCCGCCATTACCACATCAGTTAGCTTACCCAGATCAGGCCAAAGCTAGTTTAAGACAACAACAACCAAGAATTTGAATTTCAGAGCATACCTTAAGGCAGAATTCAGAGATATCACCTAGAAGAAAAGCATGCTAGTTTCTCATCTGGAAGATGAATGGCAGGACCTGTTCAAAGGCATTCAACTCTATATCACCTCAGAAGGCAGGTATGACAAGCTGATGCTATATCATTTCAAACTTTTAGATAATTTCATAGGGAAGACTCTCCTGAATTTACCTTTCTTCCTTCACAAAAGCCTAACCAAAGTATGTAAAAAGATTAGAGCTGAACCTCTAAGTATGAAAAACACCCTTTGTCATTTTGGCTTGATCAAACTGATAATTCTAGAAAAACTAAGACAAAGAGGAAGAACTTGGCAACATTTTCTTTTTTGGGAAGGCTTTGAGACCCAAACTAAGCCCATGAATGAGCAAAAGAAAACTGGAAAAAAGAAGTTAACTCCTCAGAGAAGCTCAAGGAGGAGGAGAGCTCTTCCAGGACGACTAGAGGACAGGATTTCCAGCATAAATTCTAAAAGAGCAAAGAAAAAATTAGACTTTGAAACTAATTCAGAGCAGCCTACAGTAAAAAAGACAAATATTCTCAATTTTCCATACACAGACTCGGAAACAGAGCCAGAGAAAGAAGATGAAAGTCCAACCATTAAAGCCTTGAAAAATCCATGGAAATTGCACAAGACTATGAGATTTTTACTCCCATTGATGAAGGTGAAACATCAAAGAGTAAAAAGTCAAAGAAATCACAAAAAATTAAGGAACTGAAAGAGGTGATTGCACAACAGGAGGTTTTGGAAAGAGTAATCAAGGAAAGATACAAATACCTATATGATAATTTTGCAGAGACAAATGCAACATTTGAGAAGTTGGCTCGTGAGAGTGTCAAAGACAAAAAGAGAAAGAAGAAAATTACCAAGGACTATAATAGTTTGTGGTCGTTAGCAAAATGGCTTAAAAGGAAAATTAAAAAATTGAAGCAGAAAAGTAAGTCACATCCAGATCTACAGGTACTGGCCGAGGTTATTGTGAATATGCAGGGAGATAAATCAAAGGCACACTAAGTTTTTGGTAAAACAACAGTTTTGGAGATGAAGGTTCCTTTTTGGCCAAAGACAGAACTTTCACTGTGCAAAGGGTAAATTTACAACCAATTAGCTGGTGAAAAGTAGAACTTTCACCAACTAACCAGCAGATCGTAAGGTGAATTAGCTGGTGAAAGAACAGAAATAATTTTTTGGAAAGCTAAGCTGGAGCGAGGAAATTTTGAAGTATTTAAAAAGGGATTGACAACATCAAAGGATTAACCACCTAATCAAGAAACACTCAGCATTAGAGATTCGTGGAGATTTTGAGACCAAAGGCTAAATTGGTCAACTAAATTTTCAGTTATGGTTATTAAAAGAGTCCAGCTACAGAAGACAGGTGCCTGTACCCTTCCACAACACAACAGAGTCCTAAAGATGATGAAGTACATATGTCAAGATCAACATAGAAGACAATTCAAGTTCTAGGAACTAGTCTTTGCTTATCAATTGTATTTAGTTAGTTTTATTTTCTATATTTAGATATAGATCCAAGTTTTTGGGATCTTAAAAACCGATTGTAAAAGGCTATAAATGCCTATATTTTCTTAGAGATGAGGGTTCAAACTGGGAATACATTTTTGGCTACTATTATAGACTCTTATTGGATAATAGAATTACAGTCTCCTTTTGCTTTCAATATCAGAATTTCTCATGTATCTTGTTTCTGTACTTTATTTCAGTTTGTTTTAGCTTTTAAAGACTGTCATCTCTTTATTAAGCTCATAAACTTGAAATGAAGGATTTCTTACTACCTTGTATTAGCCCTACACCTAGTTGTATTTGGCCATCAAGATTAGTATTCTTCATCCCCTCTTCAAAATATCTTGTCTGATTATTGTCTTCTAAAAACACTGTTTCATTTGAAAGTATGATGAGTTGTCTTTTACATTAATCATTGAGTTATCCCATTGTTCCAAGCACACCTACATATCATATTCTTAAGTTACCAAGCATATTTAGCCTACAACCCTAAAGAGTTCCTTGGAGTGATAACACATACATTGCTTCTATACATTGAAATTGTGACCATTGGACTTATTACTAGGGTTCAACAATATATACAAGAAATGCACTAGTTTTTCTCAACAAATAAATGTCAGGCACCAATGGAATAATTTAACTAATCCCAAGAAATAAAAATTCACCTCCAAAACTTAGTTTTGTAGACACTTTTCTATACCACCCAACACTATACCTGATGATGCCACATTGACATCAATCCAACCCCACCATTATCTTGTTGGGTTCTAGTAGAAATTTTTTGTTTGTTTAATTGACTCTAGAAAACATTTTTTTGTGTGAAAAGTTCAATTAGAAATTCTGCTAAAATTCTAAATTAGAAACTTAGTGTCTTGAACTTCTTAATTTGAGTACCAAGTACATGGAGATGTATTCATCTGTATTTTAGGATTTATAGGTGCATTGTCAAATTTTGTTTCTTAATTTGAGTACCAAGTACACGATGTCACTATCTAGCTACACTAGAAAGAAACCACAAAGATCATTATGGTGATAATGACATCCATAGGTCCCAACATTTCATTGGGAAGTGACCAATTATCTCTAGATTTGAGATCAAAGGCCCTAAGAAGGGAGTGATTTGCATGGTACCAAGTTAGTGGTGTGCAGTATATGATTTTATCCCATTGTAAAAACACTTCAAGTTCTTAGTAGATTTCCTTTAACCCTTAGGTTTTCTGTCGATGGCTTTTTTTCCCTTTAGTTTATGCTTTCCTTTGTCCTTACTCTTTACTGTAAAGGCACTTTTGGATGCTTTGCTATTGCTTATAAACTATTTATTGAATCTGTCCTTTTTTAATAATTGTTTGCACAACTTAAATGTAATGTTAGTAATCTCCTTGGTGACATTTAAAGTTTCAAAAAAATAAAAAATAAAAAAGAGATAAACTCTTCAAGGTAATCACGACAAAATCTTGGACGTGTAGCAACTTATCATTTGTTATGGACAACTTTATTAATATCATAACCTCTCTATTCTTCGAGTGAAAGACTTTTTTCCCATTCTCATCATCAGAGTTTCTCCTACCCTTTCATGTGACCAATCCTAACAATCCATTGCATTTGAATATGGTAATCATATGTTGCTTCTAGACATTGAAATTGTGACCATTGGAATTCTTACTAGGGTTCAACAATATATACAAGAAATGCACTAGCTTTTCTGAACAAATAAATTCCAAGCACCAATGGAATAATTTAACTAATCCTAAGAAATCAAAATTCAACTCCAAAACTTAGTCGTGTAGACACATTGCTATACCACCCAACATTATACCTGATGATGCCACATTGGAATCAATCCAACAACACCATTATATTGTTGGGTTGTAGTAAAAAAAAATGTTTATTTAATTGACTCTAGAAAACAATTTTTTGTGTAAAAAGTTCAATTAAAAATTTTGCTGAAATTCTAAATTAGAAACTTAGTGTCTTGAACTTCTTAATTTGAGTACCAAGTACATGGATATGTCTTCATCCATATTTTAGGATTTATAAGTGCATTGTCAAATTTTGTTTCTTAATTTGAGTACCAAGTACACGGTGTCACTAGATAGCTACACTAGAAAGAAACCACAAAGATCAATATGGTGATAATGGCATCCATAGGTCCCAGCATTTCATCGGGAAGTGACCAATTATCTCTAGATTTGAGATCAAAGGCCATAATAAGGGAGTGATTGGCGTGGTACCAAGTTAGTGGTGTGCAGTATATGATTTTATCCCATTGTAAAAACACTTCAAGTTCTTAGTAGATTTCCTTGAACCCTTATGTTTTCCATCGATAATTTTGTTTCCCTTTAGTTTATGCTTTCCTTTGTCCTTACTCTTTACTGTAAAGGAACTTTTGGATGCTTTGCTATTGCTTATAAACTATCTATTGAATCTGTCATTTTTTAATAATTGTCTACACAACTTAAATGTAATGTTAGTAATCTCCTTGGTGACATTTAAAGATTCAACAAAATTTTCAAAAGGAGATAAACTCTTCAAGGTAATCACTACCAAATTTTGGACTTGTAACAACTTATCATTTGTTATGGACAACTTTATTAACATCATAACCTCTCTATTATTCGAGTGAAAGACTTCTTTACCATTCTCATCATCATAGTTTCGCCTACCCTTTCTTGTGAACAATCCTAACAATCCATTGCATTGGAATCTGGTAATCATGTGTTGCTTCTAGACATTGAAATTGTGACCATTAGACTTCTTACTAGGGTTTAACAATATATACAATAAATGCACTAGTTTTTCTCAACAAATAAATGCTAAGCACCAATGGAATAATTTAACTAATCCCAAGAAATCAAAATTCACCTCCAAAACTTAGTTGTGTAGACACATTGCTATACCACCCGACACTATACATGATGATGCCACATTGGCATCAATCCAACACCACCATTATCTTGTTGGCTTCTAGTATAAATTTTTTGTTTGTTTAATTGACTCTAGAAAACAACTTTTTGTGTAAAAAGTTTAATTAAAAACTCTACTGAAATTCTAAATTAGAAACTTAGTGTCTTGAACTTCAGAAATTTTACCTCTTTCCTAGAGTTTCCCAGATATAGTCCCTGAGAATTTACATCCTTAGGGATGATATGAAATATAATAAAACAATAGAAATAGTAGATGATATTTCACTTCTTAGCAACCCTAATCCACTAGGCAATTCAAGAGAAAAGATATCAGTCTTATGGCACAAGTTTCAACATTCTAGGGAAATCTTATCATGCATAAACTAGATATGAAAGTCACTTTATGTCATTGATGGTGTTATAGGATGTACAATAAAACATTTATTTTTCATATCTATCTTCATTGAGTGAGGGAAGTTCAAATATAATAAAGGAAAGTGATAAATTTAGTAGGTCTAACAGGCGAAGATCAACTAGAGGTGAGAATATCAGAAAAAAATTCCATAGACGCATGGATTTTTTTTATTGCGAAAGGGGGATCATGTTCTTATGATCATGAGAGAATAGACAACATAGAGTTTCCCTTGAGGTACAAACATATAGTGAAACGATGGGTACCCAAAGATCTTCCTGAAATACACATTTTTTTTGTGTGTAAACAAAAGGATATACCGGCTTGCTCCATCATCATTACATGGTTTGGGGCTATTTTCCATGGATTGTATAAAGGTATGTTATGATAGATTAACTAAATTGATGGAGTATGTCAGACCCTGTTATATCTACAAATATTGGATATGAATAGTCCAATATACAAAAATTATACGAAGATATGGCTTGGCTGCAAATTATATAGAACTAAAAGACAATGATCAAAATAAAGGAACAACTATCTTTATTGATGGAAGGCCAAAATCAACGGGGAATATTGCAGGGTTTATAAACAGTACATGACCCACGACCACAAATAAGTGACCCAATTGTGTATTTGAGGGGAATGAAAGAAACCGTGTATTCATATGTGCAATAAAATCAATAGCTACAGGGGAAGAGTTATTGATTGATTACAGTTTGAATCAAATAGCTACATACATTGCTATTATGGGGGCGATACGTATACTAATTTACCCAACCTGTAAGAAATGACTCTTATATTTTATGATTTTAATTATGTTATTTACGGTGTTAATCTATTTGGAGAGCTTCGGTCTATTTACTCAGTGTGGCCTATTTTTGTTATCAATAATGGCATTCCTCCTTGGATGTTAATAAAGAGGGAGAATTTCTCATACATTTGAATTTATTTCTCATGATAATGACCACGGTTCTAATTTTACTACAATGTGGCAAGTTGATCGTGGTAAATGTTACACATTATTTTGGTCATCCCAGTGATCAGCTGACGACATGTGCTTAACTCACTTTCATGTTCTCTGAAAACATTAAAAGAGACTTTCCCTATGAGAAAGCTGGCTTGCTTTTCCTCCCTAAAAAACCATGACAAGGAAGATTGTTGCACCTTGATCTATGCTTGAGGTGCGACGATGCTTGATCGTCACACTCTGCACCAAAGCTGGACTGTGTTGTTGTCGCAGGTTGCCTGTGCATATGGTGTGACGATTCTTAAGCAAGGGAAAAGTAAAAATTCACGAATGTTCTATAAGGGAATCTTCTAGAAGATGAGGTGGCCTCTGATCAGTTTGGATCTTACTCTCTTCTATGATTTAGTGGGATCATCCTAATATCCTCATCCATCCCTCTTTCACCATATATAAAGAGGGATCTCTCATGGAAAAGGCTAAGGTTGAAAATTCTAAGGCTTGCATATGCATGAAGAGTTATGTTATAGATTATACTTGAGATAGCTTTGCTTTAGCTCTCTAAGTCAAATTGTGGATATTATTCATCAAGGAATTGGAGAAAAGGTGTGTGTGTTGGATAAAATATCCATTGAAAGGGATCTTGCAACATCAAGGCATGGGTTGTATTCTCCACTTTCCATTTTAATATAATGAAACAATACATTTCTTCCCTATAAATGTTTCTTGGCTTTTATTGTATAGGTCCTTGATCTTATACATAGAATTCATTAGAACGTATGCATATTTTTTATCTCTCTATTTGTTGTTTTGTTCTTCTTAAACAGGTTCACCATCCCACAAATCCAAATATGAAGAGACAAGGATGACACTAGCGAGGATCAAATGTCATTTAAAAGGTATGTCATTTGTCCCTCTTTGAACTAGTTTATACGACAATGAAGTCTAAGGTGAAGTTTGTATTCTGCCTTGTTTTTTTCTAGCTTCCTGTGGAAGTTAGGGAGATTATTTTGTGTTTGCACTTACCGATTTGTTTGATAACAGTAAATCAAAAGTGACCTTACAACATGTAAACGAACAACAATTTTCGAATTGCATTTAATGTGCATTTTATTTATGTGGCGATTGATTATTTTATTTGTTTACATAACTGAATTATCATTTATTTTGTTGAATATGTATTCTATAGGCCATGATGTTGATGATGATTCGCTCGAGAAACGGATTTGTATGAATCCCCTGACCCTATGGTTTTAATTAAAAAAATATCAATAAAGAAACAAGGAACTAGCTCACTTGTTAGATATTCTAGATCAAACTTCTGAGGTCGAAGAAAGGATAAGAGAAGTTATGACAAGGATTAACACATATAAGGTAATTACCATAATTTCAAGTGTTTTTATTTTTGTGTCATAAGATCAATTATGAAAGCTTGATTTTTAACTTTTACATTATCTAAACGAAAAAATGTTTTCTTTATTATATAGAGATTTTTGGATCTTGTTGACCCCAACATGCATGGTGTCGATAGTAGTGGCATTACACAGATGCCATAGGGTCCCTACGCAGGCCCTTGTAAAGATGTCAGGACACAACTATTCATATATCCACCTTCCACACCATTAGGTGGGAGCCATGACACACACACCTAGGAAGCGGCCACATAGGTAGGCTCTAGAGGTGGTGACGAAGATGAGGTTGATGATTTGACCAACTATATGGTTGTTTTTCCTAAAGCAAGACATGTGACCACCACGGGGACCCTTAAGGTAACATTTATGGTTAATGAGGAAGGGTTTCCATTAAAGCAAGTTAAAGTCCCAAGTAATTTTTAAAATTTTAATTGTTTCAAGTTCTATATGTAGACAAATATAAATCATCTAAATTATTATTTTTAATTTAATAATCATATCATATTTTTGAGTGTAGGTAACAACGATTTTTATAGGTCCTTGGAGAATAAGGCGTTGCTGATTTTTGAGCCCACCATACGGGAGAGGTGGAATTCCCAGAACTCCAACCTCAAAAAGGAATTGATGGATTATCTTGAAAGCCTTTTTGGTGTAGACACATTTATTAAGACCTTAGCCACCGCCGTAGCTGAACAATATTTAAAACATACACGATAAACATATATGAAGCACTTGAAACAAAATGATAGGTACGAGCGTCCTCTGATGATTCCATAGATGGATTGGAAGGCCCTCATTGAGCATGCAAAAGATAAGAAATTGACAAATGAAGGAAAAACACCCTTTGGTCCTAGAAGGTAAATTACAATTTCAATTCAATACCTTCAATTTTCTTTAGATGTAAATAAAAGTGTGGTATATATTAACATACTTGAAACTTTTGTTGATAGGTTGACTGACACATCAAAGGAAACAAAATAAAGGCTCTCCAAATGTGGCCAGCACATGCCAGACCATGGCGCCTACTTGAAGTTGTAGTCACAAATTGTAAGTACCCAAATATATTATTTGTATTGCCTTCAAACTTTTAGGTAATTGCAACTAATAAAATTAAAAATACATACTCTTATGCAATGTAGGGTGATGAGTTCAGTACTGAAACCACAGAGGAAGACCTCCAACTTGGTTACAAGTACAGCTATAAAGTTGTAGTTGAACATTGGAAAAGCTTGGGGCAGTTACCAAGAACCACTTTGTAGGATAAGGTAAATAAAATTCAATCCACATTAACCTTTATTATTAATATAATACAGTCATGTTCAATATCATCGATAAATTTAATGTGTTACAACTTTGTTTTAATCAAGGGAGAAACATTGTCAACCAACCCACTATTATTGGAGAGCATTGTGTTGATAGCGATTTGCAACCAGAAGATGGTTCTCCTGTGTAGTCTCATTCCACTGGGGTGCAGCCCCACGATGGTGCTACAACCAAGGCACATGATGGTAATATAGTTGTATTTTAATCATATATTTAATAATTTCATAGTTATACATTTTGTAGTTCTATTTTTTTTCATTTATACATTTATGATTGTCCGTATAAATTTTGTGGTCTCAATGGAAGATATTGTTGTACTTGACATCCGTATAGTTGAAGAGGAGCACGCGAGGGAAACCATTACAATGGTGCTGACCAGTGCACTAAGTAAATAATAACATTGCATGTGTTTTCTTAATATTACTAAACTAGTTCAATGATATTTAAAAACCGGGCATCTAAATTTTATATTTTTTTCTTTTGTAGGTGATGCCTCATCACAACTGCCTCCATTACCCCATGATTACCTTGCGACTAGGCGTGCTCTATGTGAGAGGACGCAATCACAATCAGATTTTGAAGAGCACCCAAAGAACAAAGACATAGATATTGATGAAATGCTTAGGAATTTTAGACCTAAGAAGAAGAGGTTGGCTAAAACTAAATGATGATGTAAAATATTTTAATAACTATTTATAAAATTTATTTTCTATGAAATACTTTTTTGTACTTGTTGGGTCGCCGAAATGTCATTCTTTTACCAACCTTTTACTTCACTTTTCACCATGTTCCTCTTTCCCAAAGCCTTACATTAAGACCATCTTCATGATTACATATGAGTTTAGACCTATTATTTTCCAAAGCATTCATTTTAGTATTTTGAGTGAATTTATGATTAAATATTGGAAAAATAACATGTTTTCACTTATATATCAAAGTGGGAAGAGTTCTATGATGTTTGCAGGTGCATTTTAATACTCCAACCAAGTCATATGATGGAATAGAATAAATCCTCTTTTCACATCAATTTTCATTCTCTAGTTCTAGATGTAAAGTGATTTAGTGTAGTGTATGTTGTTATGGAATAGTTGTTACTTTTCTCTTAGGAGAATTGATCTCATTCCAAATGGATCAATGAAACATTTTATTTCATTGTAAATAGTTGTGAATATTGGTATGTATATATGTTTGTTTTTGCTATAAATATTTCAATAGATTTATATGTTGGGTATTGGGGAATTGAGAGTGATGTGAGGGGGGGAGGGGCCATAAGATATTCCTCCTTCACATGGTTGGCTCTGTTCAGTAGAGAATAATTTATTGGATCCATTTAATCTTGGAGAAAACATCCCTTGATCCAACGGAGCAACAACAAAGTCGTGTTGACTTCGTTGTTGCTACTTCAAATCAAGGGAGGAAGTTTGATCAAATATTAGACACACGGTTCCAATAAATTATTCTCGAAACCAAGAGGAGCTCATTTAGGTATGTTCTGACACTCTCATAAAAATGCATCTTAGAGTAAATAATGTGCTACAAATATGACTTGTATTGATTTTGTAGATATTTATGGAGGTTGAATTATTTTGGCAGGTACTTTGAGATCTTTCTTCGTCGAGTGAGGGAAGCTCAAGACAAACAAATGGTCATAAAATTTAAGAGAAACACGTGGGGGAAACCATTCCAACTGTGCCGACCAGTTCATCGGATAAGGTGTGATTTCTCCTTTCAGCATAGTTTATATAGCCATCAATTATGGTTATGTTTAATGTTTATGAATTGTTATGTGATTATTTATTAATGCAAGGTTTTCTATATGATAATTTATTGAGATATATCATATATTTAGTACTTGTCATGTTCTCACCTTGCATCCAATAATGTTATATACGAGTCCATTTATATTGAGTGAAATAAACCTTAGCTTCCTGTAGGGATTGATGAAGCGTTAGTTCATGCATCTACTACTATGGCATACATTGGAATGGCTATTACTCTCACCACTAATCTCAAGAGAATGAAAAGGCTTCATGAATATTGTAAAGACATTGTGATAAAAAAAATTGCACTTTGCAACAAGATGTTGAAGAATTGACATTCAATATTGAACATATTGCCTTGCAGAATACTTCATATAATGTAAATATTTTTATGAATCGATGTTGAAGGTTAATAGAATTAATGGTATAAGTATGATTTTCTTTAGTGCGTATATTTTGAAGGACTCTTTGAGGAAGAGAAAGAAAGACAAATTTTCATGTAAGAGTCATGACAAGAGTTTAATTTTTTTTTGGTTTACTTTAAGTTTCAAAAATTTGGATTCACAAGCTCATTGTCATTGGTTCTCACCCACTCACACTTCTTAAATCCCTCACATTTTGTTTTAGTTTCACTTTCAAAATAAAGTTTGTTTATTCACCTTCCTTGTGTAGGAACATTTTATAGAAATTCATGCTAAGAAATTTGCCATTTTTTTTATTTCAAACTTGTATATGCATTTTGATTAACATATAAGCAAGAAACAATATGGTTATTTAAATTGTTCACTCTTTTGTCATGTCAACATCTTGTCCTTTCACTTCCAGTAGTCCTATAAGAACATTTTGGAATCCTTTAGTAGTGCACCATTAGCATCGATAGCCTTTTTGCAGACTCAGTAAAAGTAATATGGACAATATATCTGATCACCCTTACAACATGTTGAAATATGATATTTTGTATGGGACTTGGGTGGCTACAAAGAAGGAACACCCTAACACTTGTGGGTTCATTTGGAATTGGGATAGAACCTTTACATTGTTTATCCTTCACTTTTGTTGAGCACCCTCCCCCCATGTACACATGCTTTATATAGATCTAGCCATTTCAAAAATTATGATAAAGCATCATGTTTGGAGCTTGGTGTATGGATTCCCTCACTTACATGGCCACTTTTGTAACATGGAGTTATTACTGACATGTTTGACTTCTACATATAATTGGAGCTAAATTTGTGCTTATACCTCATTTCAAGGGCCTTTCTATACTTACAACAGAAAAGATACCTAATGTATGAGTCCAAAATATATGAAATGATTATATTTATTCTTTTGAGGTGTTTGCACATGAGAAAAGGTGAAAATATGATACACCAATCAATCCAATAATAAATGAAGTAGGAAACCGTATTGAAAACCTGTAAAAATGAGCAAGGCCTAGCAGTAGAAGGACATTGTACTTCCATGAAAAATGTAATGAAGAACATGTCTTTGATTATGACAACCTCTATGTCTTGGAATGAGACTTTACTTGATCTAAATACTGAGGGGAATAGGGGTTGTTTTGACCTCATGCTTGCCTTAACATCGACATTCATAGTCCAAGGTACATTCTTGTAACAAAAAATTGAGTTGTAAGAAGCTTGGAGATAAAAACATTTAGTCAATGCTTCATTAGTGAACCTTTTTTTGGTATGAAGAAAGACAAATCCTTGTCATTGTTAAAGGATTATGATAATAGGAAATTTTGAACATCAATGAGAGAGATATTGCATTGTTATTCATTGGTCCATCTGATTAATAAACCCCTGGTTGAGAGATAATTATGGATCAACCTGTTTATGACTTTCACCTACAGGTCCTCTAGTATCTCTTAATGATGGCATGAAGAAACATTTTGATTCCATATTAAAGGAACTTAGTGCAATTTCCAAATGGGCCTTAAAGAATATAAATGAGAATGAGGTTGTGTCTTTTGGGATTCTAGTGGTGTTGGTCATCCTAGTATGATTTCACTTTAGAGCCTTAGACCATCCAAAGGAACATAACATTGATTGACAGCGTATCTAACATTTATGGTTTGAATGAATTATGCTTAGTTTTTTGTGCATTTGGATTGTGTACTTATTTTCCCCATAGCCCAATACCACCAAGGGTGATTAAAACCATTTCAGAGCTTATAATCCAGTTTTGTAACCTAGTTTAAACATCTATGAATATATCCAAAGGATACCATGTACATTGTATTTTTTGTGGTTTCTTATTTCTAAGGCTCATGGTTAAATTAAAATTTGTATACATTTTTCCTCCAAAATCATGTAAGTCATTAATGGGGATTTGTACATAAGGCCATGTGGATCATTGGAATTCATTTTGGAAGAAAATGGAGTGTTAAAATTCCTACACTTGTGTTTCCCGAAATTCATGACAACCGTTAATCAAGGGGCCACATGGATACATGGAGAGCACAACACCATTTTTTCAGAACTTGCATATCCATTTTCTTGGTCATAATAGTGGTGTTGCAGAAAGGAGGCTCATCAATTTTGTGAATTTATGTGATATGAGTTTGACCATACATGTCTTAGATCTTGTTGATCACTGGTTATATTTCAAGGGATATTTTAATGGAGGAATGGAATGTCCAACTAGTGAAATTCCTGATGATTGTGTGTGGATATGTCCATCAACAGTTCCATGGTTTGATAGAGCTCTTTTGTATTGATAAAAAGGGTCTTGATACCAACTATCTCTTTATGGGTGACTATGTTGATTGTGGATACTACTCTATTGAGAGTGTATCATTGCTAGGTACTTTGAAAGTGTGCCATAGGGAGATTTATAAAATTTAATGTGTTTTGTAAAAAAATGGATTGAATTAGAAACCAATCAGCCAGTTGATTGAGACAAACACCCAAATAGGTTCTCAAATTGATGGTTGTAATGCAATGGAAAAGTAGTTTATGTGTTAATTTTTCCATAAGTGGGCAAGTGTGGCATAACATAGCACCATATATTATGAGTTTTTTTGTTTTTAGCATCGGATTTCTACTTGCACGCAAAGAATCAAACACAGTTACTTCAAACAAATGTGATGGGTGCCCAGAAAACCTCAAGGGGAAATCAATTTGGAGTACCCAATGAATGGATGTGAAAATCATGATTTTCAGATGTCTTGTTCCCAAAAAATGACCGATTAAATCCTACAAGAGTAAATATGCCAGTGTTTAAAACTTAATGATGAAAGGCATGTTCAAGGAAGATTTAATTATAGATTTGTTTCCTTTCATTAGCCAATATTGTCCTCTATGTCCTCTATGGGGACAATCATCAAAATAACATTTAAGTGGGCACTCTTCTAGCCTATTCCAATGCTATAATTCTTATTTTCCTACACTAATTTTGGAGCACCTTCTTTATATTCGTTGAGTAGATTGACTATATTATTTATGTAGTCTATATGTTGGGTACTTTCCAGTTATGTTTCTTCTTGTTGGTCATGTTGTTATTCAGGTTGATCTGAGGTTGTCTTTTATTCTGATCTTACTTATGAAGAATGGTTATGATTAATGTTGCAATGATCAAACACAAGGGTAGAAAGGGTACTATTGATGAAGTTTTGGTAAGGAAGGATTCTAGGGTTCTCAAATGTTGGTAAGGAAGGATTCTAGGGTTCTCAAATTCTCTCAAGAAGATCACTTGACCCAAAGTAGGAGCCAAATGTTACCCACTGTGTCGTTGGGCACATATAATTTTCCATAGTGATGATGACATTGTGTAATGGTTATCCTATTCCTCATCGATTATGATAACAATAAGATTCCTACCCTAAACCTCTTTGATACTGTTTTGTTTGTTTGTTTGTTTTTTTAAAACACCTACAGGTCATCGGTATTCTGACGTCCCTAGAGTTGTTGATATAGCATACATGTCAGAAGACCGATGTTATCTTCCATGGGTCACTGACTTTCCTAGCATCATTGTCATGGCATCAACGTCACAGATGAAACGTCGTTGATATAGCATATATGTCTGAAGACTGATGTTACCTTCTGTCAGTCATCTGACGTGCCTAGCATCATTGTCATGGAATGAACATCGTTGATATAACGTATATGTCAGAAGATCGATGTTACCTTCTGTCGACCATTCAACGTGCCTATATTTGTTGTCATGGCCTCAACGTCGCAAGTGAGATCTCGCTGATATAGCGTACACGTCGAAAGACCGACGGTCTATGGCGTCGTGAGTGAGATGTTCCATTTTCACTGTAGTAACGTCCATAGGGGGCTTGGAAAGTGATGTCTGAGATGACACGTGTCTGCATGAAATGTCACAACAGAGACAATATATGTGTCGTCGGAAAACTGATTTCATGTGAAACAATTTTTGAGGGGTTTTGATGTTTGTCGATCTCCCGACAATATAAAGTGGCAATCGCTACAAACATGTCATCAAAATTTGACCCAAATGTGCTAGTGCAAGACCCATAGATTCGAGAACATTCAAGATCTTCCTTGACCATTGGATCTACACCATGGTCAATCCGACATTGACCACTCAAGGTGAAAAGTGGATGGAACCCCTGAACGTCGAACTCATGAAGTGACAAGAACCGTAGATCCAGGGATGCTTTGGGATCTCCCATGACCATTGGATCTATGTCATGGTTATCTCGACGTTGACCACTCCGGGAGGAAGGGAGTGTTAAATGGGTAGAACCCCTCGAATGTCGGAGTCACGAAGTGATGAGGATTATCGATCTGAGGGCATGTCGGGATCACTCTTGAATTTTGGATTTAGACCGTGATCATCCTAATGTTGACCACTCTAGGAGTAAAGAGGAAATTACACAGTAGATCCCCTGAATGTTGAAGTTGCAAAGCAACGGAGGTCGTAGATCTATGGATCTACGTGGGCACATCTCGACCATGGGATATAAGGGGTATTGGGAGGTTGTCAGTCTGGAGTGACATAGCATGCTAAAGTCAACCATGGTGACATGGACCCATGTTCTACATGCCACGTGTCACCTTGATTTGTGATTTTTATAGACCTTATATGCCAATTGTAATGTGACATGTGTCTCCCATCAATGGGGCCATGTTTCCTCTCTACCCCTTACCATGTGTCAACCCTGGGTACATGCTCGCATGGCCTAATAGCTGGTGGAATACCTGGGGCACTGGGAATTCATAACTTCGAGCAATTTGGGACGCTGGGGTTAATTCAACCGAAGGC
>ML782487.1:925096-971092 GCA_009831015.1 Picea engelmannii | reverse complement strand
TTTTTTTTTATCTTTTTATCATTTTAATTTTCATTAAATTTAAAATTAAAATAATTTTATATTAATTTATTAAACATAAATAAATAAATCTATATTAGTTTTATTGAAATATTTTAATCCTTTAACTAAATACAATTAGATTTTTATGTGTGTTCTTTATATATTTGTTTATTTTCTTGGTTGTTTAATAGTGATGAGTTTTTATGTCACTACAAAAAATTCTCCAAGGTTGTCATTGATATGATTTGATAAGCTAATTTAAAAAAAATGAAGTAGAATGAAAAATATAGACCTTTGGAGCTCAACCTTTTATCATTAAAAAAAAGTGTAACTCTCTTGTTTACTTAAAAATAAAGACCCTATAATAAAAAAAAAAAACATGATAAGTAGCAATAAAGTCCTTACTCGTTAATACTATTTTATTCTTCTTTTTTTTCGGACAATACTACCTTCAAACTTTAACATAAGAGGAAAATAATGAGCCATGACATATTTGGAGCTCATACAATACTAAATTCAATGAGGGTTTGGGCTTTCTTGCCAGCATTTTCCTCAATGAATAGCTAATGATGACCACTCATTCTTCAATGTATATGGCACATGGAACTCCTTGTTGGAGGCGATGCTCACTTGAAGAGAATGAACTAAATTCTTTGCAAGCGGCTTAAGGCTTGCCAATGCGCTCTTTTCCATAGCTAGCAAGAGATAATAAGCCTATTGTTTGACCTTCCCGTTGGTGGAAAGATGCAGTACTTGTGTAGAGCATGATGATGATAAGGATAGTGAAGAAATCCTGCCAAGGTGGCATTGACACTGAAATCGAAATTGCACATCTTGGAGCCCATGTAGAAAGCTTATCCTATGATAGGATAGTATGACAAAGTCGAACACTACACAGTATTCTAAGGGTCCTCTAACAAAATCAATGGTCAACTAGCAAAAAAAATCCCATTGGAGGACATAAAATCCACAATAGAACACCTAAATAGTGAGAAAAGCATATATAGAATCATTATAGAGAAGTTAAGGTTGTGCTCTTAAAGTTTAGCATTAAGGAGGTATGTACTCCAGAAATACATGTTATCACTAGAGGTTATGCATTGAAAAGAAAGTTAGAACCATCTCTTGCTATTTTAAAATCTCGACTAGTAATTATCGAGTACAAAAAGGTCATAGATGGTGACATTAATGAAAAATCTATGAGGACTCTTACATTTGAGTTCAGCCATAAAGTTAGGATCTATGTCCTTGGACTAATTATAAGTTTAATTCAAAAGACTTGGAAGTAGAGTTTAAAGTTCATTGTTTGGTTGGATCAAGAAAGATGAAAAAGGACACACAGAGGAGGAACATGAAACTTGAAGGGATCTTAATAGGAAAAGCAAGGGTTATTAAGAACTTGTTGGTTTTAGAAATTGAACTGATTTAGATATCGAAGTCTAAGAGATTTTGAAAGAAACTATCAAGGCATGCTTGATAGTCCAATATAATACAACTTCCAAGATGCTACTTTAGTTTTAGAACTTTGATTGTAATCATACACCAAGATAATAAACATTTTAGGGAGAGCTTTATGCAAATGCTTAAAAATTTAAAATCCTTTTAATTAAGTTAAAAGTTTTATTTTTTTCATTATTTTTTTATATAAATAAAAAAATTGAAATGAAATATTTTAAAAAAATATATACATAAAGTTAAATACACCTAAATTATTTAGATTAAATTAATAAATAGACAAACTCAATCTTTCAAATAAATTTATTTATTTACATAATAATTTATTTATGATTATTTAATTCATATTTAATATTTATTAATAAAATTTACAAATAAAACAAAAATGTGATATTTACCATCAACATTTTATCTCATACATTTTTATATGAGTGACATAATATCTTATGTAACATTCTTGAGATATTTTTACCTCATGACCATATTTATAAAATCAAAACAAACCTTAAACATCAAATAGACTTAACAGACTTGCCATACCATAAATGCAAGATGAAAATTTGATCTTTTACAAGGTCCAATAAAGTTTGTTACAGTACTAGAAAAGAGTCCACTGGAATCACTAGTTTCTAGGAAAAAAAAAAAAGTCCAGTGGGATCACTAGTTTCTAGCTTTTCATAGGTTTTATAACTAAAGCGACGTGTCTAGGTGATGTTATTACCACATTAAAAGATTCTTATAACGTTTCTGAAATGAACATGAAGCTATCTCACTCATAGAGAATTTAATATGACTTTACATCCTATCGATCAAACATAATTGCCCTGTCAGTGATAATGTAGTAGTTTTTTTCTCATATTATTTGTTTAATTTTATATAAAATTGTTGGATTATGGGTAATGATTAATTTAAAAAAAAACTGCAATTTTTTTTATAAAAACAGGCATACCATAAAGAGAAAAAAAAACATAAAATACTAATTTATCATGCAATAGTTCAAACTGGAAAATTAAGACCTTAAAGAAAACAGTAAAACTAACCTGGTTGTAAAATTATAAAAAAAAATTGGCCTTCGTACCAACGCTACATTAAAGAAAACAGTAAAACTAACATGGTTGTAAAATTATAACAAAAATGACCTTCCTACCAACGCGACAGGCTTATTTCAGCGGAGGTTCGAGCAGAAAATATTATTTTATCGTGCATTAATTCAAACGATCGAAGACTAAAATCTTGAAGTAAAGGTTAAATTTTATTTCAAAGATGACCTAATCGGGTTTGAACAAGTGATTTTTAATATTGAAAGAAATTATTTTTATTATGTTTTTTTTACCAAACCCTACATCTATCAATTACCCCATTAATATATAGTCTTCTGCCCAGCATTGAATGCTACGGGATATATCAAAAAGGCTATCAGATAAGTGATTTATATATATAAAAAGGTCTATATAAAGGTGATCAGATAAATGATTTTTTATTTTTTATATTCAGAGAAACTAATTTTATTATGTTTCTTTTTTAAGAAACCCTACATCTATTATCTAGGGTTAGCAATCATGAATGCCGTTGTAAACAAAATATACATCGTCTAATATATTCCAACTTATACATAGTTTATATCACAACTTATATATCCAACTATGTATATACCAAGGTGATCCAGATGTATATTCAATACTGCATAGTATGTATACAAGTTCAAATCTAGAGGGGTAGGGTATGTATACCTCAGTAAACTTTACCAGTCAAATCACTAGGAGGAGAGGGTCCCTTATCCCACAAACAAACAGGTTTCATACATCAATTTGGTGTGGCTTCGCAGTGACCTTAAAAATAGATTATATTATTATTATGATGTATATTACTCACCCATCAATCACATAGTTGTAGATAGAATGGATTTCATCCAGACGGAGTTCAAATCTGGAAACGTAATTGAGTAGTAATGCATATCGTCTACTGACTGTAATTAATGTCACCCCACACTCTCACTTTTTTATTATCTTCTTAGTAATATATAGAGGCAACTAGCCGAGTTCAAATCTGGCAACGTGAGTGAACAGTAATGCATACTGTCTACTGACTGTAATTAATGTCACTCCACTTTCTCACATTTAATTCTTCTTTTACTAAACATTTAATTCATCTTTTACTAATTGGGTAATGGTATTAACATGAACACTGTGACTGGAATAGCTCAGTTGGTTGGTTAGAGCTTGTGGCTGGTAACCACAAGGTCGGAGATTCAAGCCCTCCTTCTAGTGTTGCCAGTTGATACCTATTAGTTCCTTCTGTTTTCAGGGAACTATCATCCAATTTGGTTTACGGTGTCTTGTGCTACAAGAAAATGTAAAATTATATTTGTTCATAGTGTGTACATGGAACTATTATCTCACGTTGTTTATGCTCTATTTTGCTGCAACCGAAGTTAGCTATATACCGAAGCCGATCACTTCCATATATGTGCATATACCGAAGTCGACCACTTCCATATATACACATGTATGGAAGTGACGGGCTTCTGTATATGCGCATATACATAAGTCGACCACTTTCGTATATGGATTTCGTATATGCGCATATATGAAAGCCGACCACTTCTGTATATGCACATATACGGAAGTGGATATCTTCCACATATGAGCATATACAGAAGTGGTTGACTTTTGTATATGCACATATATGAAAACCAACCAAAATGTGCATATATGAAATCTCTCTTCTGTATATGCGCATTTTGGCTTCCGTATATGCGCATTTGCGGAAGGAAAAAATGCGCATATACAGAAGCCAAAATGCACATATATGGAAGAGAGCTTCCATATATGTTCATTTTGGCTTCTGTATATGCACATTTATGGAAGCCAAAATGCACATATACGGAAGAGAGGAAACTATGTTCTGAGCATATGCAATCTTGTAGAAACAATATCAAGAAACTGTGTTCTGAGATTGTAAACACTGTTTACAATCTCTTTTGCTGAAAAAAAGTGTGTTGTAAGTATATGCAATCTTATTAAAATAATATCAAGAATTTAAATTATATGAGAAAACTAAGCAACTCAGTCTTGCGTTGGTGGTGCCCCATCCATAACTCCCAAACCTCAAATAAAATTATATGGAACTTGGAAGTGCCAACCATCAGTGCAAGGGTGTTTCATACCTATCAAGATTCAAATGCATACTGCCCTTAATCATGGTGTCTCACCACTTTAGGTTGTTTCTTACGGACGTGAATATCCCTCAATCATTGTCATCCATGCAAGTAGGCCATCTCAGTTGTGTAAGTAAGTTACTAAGTTGTTTCTTCAGAGTGTATCTCACTTGCTAGTAAGCCATCTCACTTGCAGATGTGGGTTTATTGTGAATGTATCTCACTGGTTATTCCTTGGTATTGTAAATGATTTTTCCTCTGTGAAAGTGTTTTCTTGTGAAGTTACTTGCTCGTCTCATCCATGTAAGTAAGCCATGGCACTTAGTATAAATACGTGTTTTTTTTTAAAGTAGTTTGTAGTGGTAGGTTAGTTGGCAAAGTATGGAAGTTTAGTGAGGAATTATCAAGTAGTGATCTAGTTACTGTAACATTAAATGGTATGTTGCATGAATATTAAGTATTTATCATTAGTCTTGGAGCAAGAGAGGAAGTACCTTTAATATTTATGAAAGAAGAGAAAAGGAGGAAGAATGTCAGCGATAGATTTCAAAATTCAGATCAAGCTTTGATGGCTAAAGGCAAGCAACCATACAAAAGAAATCCATGGATTAGGGACAAATGAGGAAAACATGGAACACAAGAGGAAAACCTGATGTGAAACTATATCAAGGTGGGGTTTCATCAAACACAACTACAAGTGTGAAGAAGAATGGTACATGTAACTATTGTGGTAAGTTTGGAAACTATGCTTATGAATCTAGGAAAAAGAAGTTTAATGAGTCCAAATATAGAAGACAAGAATGAAACTTTGTTAATAGAGAAACATAGGTAAGTGATGAATTAAAAAATCTAAAGTTATGTATTTCATATGTAGTTCTATCAACAAGAATAAATGATTGTAATGCATGCTTCATAGATTCAAGAGCATCTATTCATATGACTTGTAATATAAATCGGTTTAAAACCTATCATGAGAAAACCAATGGTGTTAAAATCTATCTAGGTGATGATAGATCTCATGAAATAAAATGATATGGTGATGTATTTATAAATTTGCTAAATGGTCATGTGAAACAAATAACAAATGTAATGCATGTGTTAGGGATTAAGAAATATCTTTAATCTCATTTTCAACAATAGTAGATCAAGATTTGAAAGTTGAATTTGTGAAGTTAGCTTGCCAAGTGAAGGATATGCAAAAACACTTCAAAGTTATAGTGGAAGGAATTAGAGTGGGAATCCGACACAAAATTGATGTTACTATTGAGAGTCATGAAGGATTGTTACCTACAAGTGTGTCTATAGAAGAACTTTGGCATTTAAGATATGGACACTTAAATCACAAAGATCCAGTTTTACTTCAAAGAAAAAATATGGTGAAAGGTCTCCCGGTTTGTAAAATTGGGCATGTTGAATGTGAAGGTTGTGCACTAGGAAAACAAGATAGGAATGAGTTTCCAATGAGGACAAATAAATGGAGAAGAGATTTTCTCGAATTTGTACATATTGATATGTGTGGACCAATGCAAACTAAATCACTTGGGGGATATTCTTATTTTCTTATATTCATTGATGATAAAGATAGACACATGGGTCTATTTCTTAAGAAATAAAAGTAATGTTTTTGAATACTTTAAATAATTTATAAATTTGGTTAAGAAGAATATAAGTAAGTTAATATCAAGATCCTTAGATCAAATCAAGGGGGAGAATACACTTCAAGAGAATTCTAAAACCAATACAAAGGTAATGCAATTTAGAAACAATGCACAGTTCCACATACCCCTCAACAAAATGGTGTAGCTAAGAGGAAGAACGTAACCATAATAAAGTGTGCTAAAAACATGCTCAAAGGTAAGAATCTATCTAATAGTTTGTGGGTTGAAGTTGTAAGTACAACTATGTATTTACAAAATAAAAGTCCAACCAAGTTTTTAGAGCATAAAACTCCTTATGAAGCATTCAATAGATATAAACCCGTTGTTAGTCATTTGAGAGTTTTTTGGAGTAAAGCATTTTTCACATCCCAAAGGAAGATAGAAGGAAACTCGATGCAAAGTCAATCAAATGTTATTTTATTGGTTATTGTGTTGACCATAAAACTTACAAAATGTATGATCATGCTACTCATAAAGTCTTTGCAAGTAGGGATGTTATATTTCATGAGTATGTAGATGATGATAATCAAGATGTGTTGAAACTTCTTGAAGAATGCATTGAAAATGCAGAAGTAGAAGAAGGTGAAGATCAACAAGATGAAGTTGAATCTCAAAATGGTATTGAAGCTACAAGCAATAGCAAGAGTACGTCAAGAAATAGGGGAGAGCTACTCCACCAAATAGTGAGGGACTACAAAGATTAGCAAGGCAAATCCTAACACCAATCAGATATAAATGTTATTCTTTGATATCTCAAATCATGAGTGTTGAAGAACCTTTAAATTTTGAGAAAGAAAAGGATCATAAATAATAGATGAATGGTTGTGAATCAATGTCTACTCTATTAGAACAAAATCAATGGATGAATGACTTCAAATCAATGTCTACTCTATTAGAACATAATGAATAGATGAATGATTGAAAATTAGTGTCTACTCCATTAGAACAAAATGATAAGTTTTACATTGATGATGAAACAAAATAAGTAAATGGTACTTTGTATAGACAACTGCTGGGAAGTTCAAATTACTTAACCACAACAAGACCTGAGATTGCATACACAATTGACTTACTTAGTCAATTCATGGCTAATCCACATGAGAGTCATTGGAAAGATGCCAATAAAGTCATTCAATACCTAAAAGGAACTATTAATTTTGATATTGAATACACTAATCATTTGAATGTTGAGTCAACATGTTAATTAGATTTTGAATGGGCAGGTGATCTAGATGATAGAAAATCAACCATTGGTTATGTATTCAATATAGGATGTGGGATTGTGTCTTGGAGTAGTAAGAAGAAACCAATTGTTTCATTATCCTTTACTGAAGATGAGGACAAAGAATTATGCATTGCTACCTATGAAGCAATTTGGCTAAGGCACATTTTTAAGACATGGGAGAAAGGCAAGGAGTACCTACAAGTATGAAGTGTGACAATCAAAGTTCAGTGAGATTGGCTAACAACCCAATTTACCATGCAAGATCAAAACACATTGAAACTCAACATCATTTTGCGAGAGAAAAGATTTAATCAAAAGAAATTTATTTGATGTATTGTAACAAAAATGAGAATATGATTGATATATTCACTAAGCCATTGTGAAATAAAAAGTTTGTAATATGTAGAGATATGCTACCTATCATAAATAATTCATTTCTCCATTATGGGGAGTGTTATAACAAAATGAAGAAATTTGATTACTGGCAGATTGTTACAATGTTGGCAGATTTGATGAAGGAAAATAATTGTAGAGTCAATAGATTTTGAGGTTGATAGATAACTGATAGAATCTAGTAGTAAGAATAGTCGGTTAGATAGGTATGCATCCAATTGAAATTTGGCTTTGAGGGATTCGTTGATATATATATATATATATATATATATATATATATATATATATATATATATATATATTTCAACAATATGAAATACATAACCAACTCTTTCTACATTCTGTTTATTTGTTGTGTGTTTAAATTTTTTATTTTAATTTTGTACTCTGGTTCACATTACATATAGCATCAATTTTTCATCACATTCATGGTATCATTATTTTGAATTAAAATGTTATAGATCAAGAAGCATGCATATTATTAAGCATTATCATGAAGCATAAAGAGATGATACATTGTTCTAGAGGGTAGTTTGCACATAACAAGGGAGTAGAAGGATTTTAGTAATGCATATGTTATTGTCCATTTCTGCAAGTTGTTGGTTCATTTTCTTATCAAGTTTATTTATTGTTCCTCTGTCATCCTTCTTGTAGCATCCTCAACATCCAACTGGGCTATGCCACATAAAATTTTCGAACTAAATACAAAATTAAAACATATCAAAACATTGCAAATGCACATATTCATACAAAATAATAATAAAAATACACACAGAAAAAACCCATAAAAATAAACTCATACATAATAATGCAACATGTAATTTAACACACAATTGACACTTATCTTGGTAAAAATATTACCAACTGTGTGTAGACCTTCCACGTTCCTCCCAACCTTAGACCACACTGCTCAAAACTCTCGGCAGTAGATCACCTCTGAGATAGGACTAAACTCCACCCAGGTAAAAGAATTCCTAACCAGACTAATGTATTTCATACAACATGAAAAACTTTGTCACAGGTGCCAACTCGAACTAACAACCTATAGTTCCCCATTCCCCACATGCATGTCCCACCCGAGGAGGTGTGCCCCTTCTCTGCTCAACAGTCCCTCGACTACCCCACTTCCTTTCCGGGGCTTCAACAACATGCCAAACACGAAGTCTCAGAGCCCTGTAGTTTCAGTTTGGAACCTTCAGGAAATCAATTCCCAACAATTCTCTTCAATATCCCACAAGCCTGACAACCCGCTTCTTCAATCTAGCTCCTAAGCTAACCAAGTACATTTACAGGTATGGGTATAGGTACGGGTAGAGGTACAATGAAATGAAGGTACAAAAGACAGTTGAATGAGTGAGTTCATGATGATGGAATGATGAGAAAATTAACTAAGTCCAAACTATATGTATGCATGTTCCCAACTTGACACTTGTCATGTTGAGAACTACTTTGGCCCACTTGTCCCCATCCTTAGAACTTAGGTTAAAATAGTTATCCATAGTTTATACTTTAAGGAATATTTATATAATATTCCTTTTTGGCTTAAGCTCTCTACCTTATCCCCTTATCCTTAACTTTTACCCCCCTCTCCCTAACTAGTGGAGTTAAGTCCCCCATACTCTTTTACATGGTTGGTATGCCTCAGTGATGTGTTTTTCATTAATATTTGTGTTTGATTACATTTACATTTACATTATAGATATACTATCATTTCTGCATCGTGGCTCACCAGCCTCAAAACACAACATATACACAAAATCTCTCCGGCTTCAAAATCGTGCGCACTTAATTTGTTGGGCACGATATCATGGAATGTGCACATTTCATAATTTTAGTGTGCAGTACATGTGTGCACTATACCAAGGAAGGTACGCACAAAATGATATCAAACAACTCACCAGTTTAAGTACATTTGTATTTACATTTATAGTTGGGGTTCGTCCTAGGGGTATTACATTCCCCTCCCCCTTATTTATGCACTGTCTTCAGTGCAATATATACACATATACAACCAAAATTTCAAAAATCCTAAAACATATGTGGGTATTATGTCTGCATAGTATCCTTATGCTCCCAAGTTGCATCTTCAGGACCGTACCAAGTCCATTGGACCTTTACTAGCTCTATGGCTCAATTACGGAGCTGCTTGATCTTCCGGTCCAATATGCACACTAGATGCACTTGAAAGACGCCTTCTTGATGCACCTAAATCACATTCCAATCAATGAATTTTTGAGCAATGATACATGTAATACATTATGAATAGACATTGATGCAGGCAAGGCAAACATGTATGCTACAGGGCCAATCCTCTATAGGATTTAAAACGGCCCACAATAACGAGATGCCAACTTTGAACAATTTTCCAACTTCAGGGAACTTCTATTGGCCTTTACTATCAGGAATACATGGTCACCCACTTTAAATTCCATGTGAGTTATTCCCTTATCAACATAGTTTTTTTGCTTGTCTTGGGAAACCTTTAAATTCTATTTTATTTTCAACATTTTCTCTTCCATTTCCCTGAGTAATTATGGTCGAACCACTGCTCTATCTTTTGGATTGTCCCAGCTTACCGGTGTGTTTCACCTTCTACCATAAAGTGCCTCAAATGGGATCATCTTTAGAGATGCTTGGTACCCATTGTTATAAGAAAACTATACTAAGTGTAGGTAGTCTTCCCATTTTGATGGTTTATCCATCACATACATCCTAAAAATATCCTCAATCACTTGATTCACCCTCTCTGTTTTTCCATCTGATTCTAGATGATAAGTTGTGCTAAAATTCAAATTTGTTTTGAATCCTTTAAATAATCCTTTCCAAAAATTTGATGTAAATTTTGGATCTCTGCCAAACACAATTGTCTTGGGTATACCATGTAGTCGAACAATTTCTCTCATATAAATATCAACAATGTTGGTTACCTTGTGAGTGAGCTTTACTGGAATAAAATGGGTAGCTTTAGTAAGCTTATTCACCACTACCATGATAGAATCATGTTGCTTGTTTGTTCTGTGCATTTTGGTGATGAAATCCATTGTTACAACTTCCCATTTCCACTCATGAATGGGTAATGGCTATGTTAACACTTTGTAAATTTGTTCAACTGATAAAAAAAACGACAAAGGTAACCTACAAACCAACTTTAGGTTGGATTCTGACCCTTCCAACCAGAGAGGGATCTCTCAAACATGTAAAGACTGAAAATACTCAAAAATATTTGGCAATGGACACACAGAGGTCAGATTCTGCAATAGGACAAGTTTGTTTAGGTTTTAAAAAGGGTTGGTAGGACAGACAAGAGGAAGAAAACATTGGGCAATGGGATCAAACCCTGAAATATACTATGAATATTAATACAACAAATGTACTCCTGAGGGAACAAAGACAAAGTAAGCATATCCTTCAGCAATAAATAGTATTTCAGATGATGGCAAGACATAAAAGAGGAAATCCCATTACAAATGAGAGCATCAAACAAAGATGAATTCCCAGTTGTAACTTTAGAAGAAATAACATAAGGATGACTACAATGAACATAGCACTTAACAGAGAGTGAATTCTGGACCTGTAATCATTAAACACACCAACTGCATTAACCATATGAAAGGATCATCTATCAAGGATGAATTCCAATAATGTACTCTCAGTTATGCTTAGAAGAAATAACAGAAGTGAAATGAATGTAAAATGGAGGAAAACACACTAAATAATACACCGTGATGAAACTTGGTTGTCAAAAGCACTGCACTACTATATTAATTCATAAGGACATTCTGAGAAATTTACACATGGTCCCTTCGCCTTCCTAGATGAAATTCCTCCCCCCCCCCCTTCTCTACTCTTTTACAATGAAATATATAGCACTAAATGCCCCTTTATATCTCACAACTTCGAACTCCAACCCCTTTCCAAAAATAGAAATAGATACAAATAGAACATGACATGTTTTAACTGATCTCATGTTTTTCAGGAGAAACAATAGGCTTCAAAATGCCACATGTAATTCTCAAACCATAAAAACTGTGTAAACTATGAAAACAATTTTTGTAGATAAGCTCGTTCTGAAGAAAAAACTTTCTCAGTTTCTTGAAATTCATCTCCATCTGGTCGGAATACGTATCACAAAAACATGTCTCGAACATGAAATCATAACATAAAAATATGGCTCCAAGATTCCTTTGAATCTCCCAATCCATGACACCTGTGTGAAAAGTGAACAAGGTTAATGTTCTAGGGTCTGTGCTTGATAATAACCTCCTTTGAATTTTGAAAATTCATTCTGATTCATCCAGAAAACATCCTGTAAGTCTCGGCTGTTGTGGAAACTGACTGCCACATCCTCTTTGAAATGTCACATGTGCTTTTTTCAAATCTAATTTTATTTATCCATGTTCTCCTTAAATATTTGGGAATAATATATTTGAATAAAAATAATTCCTAAATATTTTTTATCCTGTAAAATTAAATTTCCATATTTTAATTCATGCCCATGGTTTTAAAAAACCATTTATTGCTTGCTTGCTGTGGTTTTGAAAACCATGTCTTGTTTTACCCAATTTACCATTTCACTGTGAAAACTATTTACTGGTTTGTTTCCCATGGTTTTGAAAACCATGTCTTGGAAAACATCTTGGTAAACTATGAAAATATCCCTTGCTCTTCCCCTTTTACTTCTGTAAAAACCTTGGATAAATAATTGTCCAAATCTTATGTTCACTTACATTTTCTTCTTTATGATTCTTTTCCAAAATAAACATTAATTTCTTTGCTCTGTAAAAATTAAATTTTACCTCTGTAAAACATTTTCACCGTGAGGAAGAAATTTTTTATGGCTTTAGAAACTCCATGATTTGTTTTGAAATTCATTCTTGGAAAACTATCATCATATGCCACAAGTTTATGAAACCAAATCATATATTAAATGTTTTCCATAGTATTTCAGAGCTTGGGAGGAGTGGTCTTACTCCACACCACTCTTACCCCCGAAATGCATTATTTAAGGACACATACTTCAACTTAAAACCAGGTGGTTTGGATTTTGGTGTGCCTTAACAAATTAACCTTCGTTTACTTTCAACCCCCGAAATGTGTATGCGCCCTCCATCCACCTTTTGACTTTTCAATATTAAAAATTGAGATTAGTGCCCATGATTTGACTTGAGGTCATGAATTAAATATTGGATTAAATATTTATTTAAAAATATTTATATTAATAATAAACCTTTTTCCATTTTCTAAGGACTTTGGGCATATGAGGCTCATCACATGACTTTGTGGATGGGATAAGGGTGCTTAAGCTTAATAAAAAGGAATAATTTTAATTTTCAACGGGAATATGATAATAAGGGTAAAAATGAATGAAGTGATGGAACCAAGGGATTTAGATAAGCATTAAGGTTAGATATAGGTTTGGAATATTTGCCAATTTTGACTCATGGAGGAAATGACTATTTTGGATGATTAGTCGAGTGAAGGATTTAGGTGATGGGAGCTTGATGGAGCTGGTGAAAAAGTTTTAAAATCTGAGTGGAAAGATAACACAAGCACAAGCACAAGATGCTTTGGAAAAATTAATACAAATTAGCATGTGATAACATTGGCTCCAACGGGGATGTTATCCTCCCAGAGAGGTAGCAAAGAACTCGTAGACTCAGTGTATGATCCATTGGGTTTCTCCCAAAACATGTGTGTTCCCTGCTTTGACCTGTCACAAGTATCCACTGAAAACCAAAGTCTGTACACTGCTCTCAACTGAAAACTGAACGCTAAATACACCACTACAATCTGAATGTACACATTGCTGAAAACCCAAACTGAAAACTGCTTGACCAACAATATTATTTGCACACTCCTATCTACTCTAAAAATGTTGAAATGAATATTCAATCAAGTGATGCTAAAGTGCCAATGCAGCCAATCAAACAATTGGCTTCCCGATTTTCCTGTGCTCACATTTTTCTTAAGCATCCAGACAAATGTAAAAGATGGCAACTGAAAATAAAAATTGAATCCAAAATATGAGATTATGAATGAAACAAATTCATCCTTCACTGATGACTGTAATAGGATGGCCACAGTATCTTGAAAACCATGAAAAAACATTTCTTCTTGATGAACAAAAACAAAAAGACAAGCCTCTTTCATAAGTGTTTGTTGTTCTTGCTCTATTTCTTCAGTTCTGAGAACATTTTCAAATGAAATGGAAGCAATAGGTTTGTCTACTTTTCCATGCATATCAACAAAAACATTCATACATTCTTGAACATCTTCAAATATGATAGCCATATTATGTGCATCAAGGCTATCCTCTTGTTCATCAAACAATTATGATTTGGTTATATTAACCTTCTGGAAATTTGCTTGAGAACTGTCATTTTGAATTTCAAATGTGAATGAATGGAAATAAGTTCTTGCTAATAATATTCTTGCAAATGTGAAAATCTAACAACATGAACTATTTCACAGTCTAGAGTTCCCAAGGATGCATTTTCAAAGGAATCAAATAAAACAATTGTCTCTTCATTATCTTTCTGTATTTCTGATTGAAAACTGGTATACATTATTTTGTTGTTTTCCCGAAACTCTATGTCATTTTTTGGTTCATTGATTGAAGTCTCTATAGATGCAGTTTTAGAATCCTCATCCATGTCTAGGCCACTTAGAATTTGAACAACCACATCATTCACAGGGGAAGAAAGACAACTTTGAAGCACTTTGTCCTGCTGAGAATCTTGTTGAATATCTTCATCAAGTTCACGAAAAGGAAAATGACTTTTAGAAACAATTTCTTGATCAACTTCATCTTCAGCCAAGGGAGGGGCTACTATTTGTTGTTGGGATGAATATTCATAAAGGTTTTCTATGATTTCATCATTCATACACTCTTCATTACCAAAAACATTTTCAAGGTACTTAATGAAATGTTCACAAAATTCACAACAACCTTCAAACACCAAGAATGAAGGATTATATTCTCCATAATGTTTAAAGAATGTTATGTGGAAATCCTTAAGAGAGTATAAGATACCTAGTTTTAAACCTTCATACCATAATCTTTCTTTCCCCTCTAGATTATCCATAAAAAATTTCATCAAACAATCCTCATGAAATTCAACCCCCAACTTACATATGTACATATGAAATCTAATCAAGTGCAAGGCAACATCATTTCCTTTCCCATCTTTGAATTTAGTGATTTATTGGAGCATACCTTGTACATGTGTGATCCGTCTTGAAGCAGTGGAGTCATCAATAAAATATTTAGGCTACTGAGTCTTTGGACAATGGAGTCGCCATGAAAATTTTGATTTCTAGATTCTTGAAAATGAAGTCACTAGGTGAATGATGTATAGCCTTTATATGTTTGAATACTTTCCACCATCAGTACTCAGATATGAACTTTGTCATTTATCCTAGAGAATATTTCACTTTCACTCCCCGACAATGGCGCCAAAATGTTAGCACTCTATAAATTTGTTCGGGTGATAAAACAAACGATATAGGTAACCTACAAACCAACTTTAGGTTGGATTCTGACCCTTCCAACCAGAAAGGGCTCTCTCAAACATGTAAAGACTGAAAATACTCAAAAAGATTTGGCAATGGACACACAGAGGTCAGATTCTGCAATAGGACAGGTTTGTTTAGGTTTTTAAAAGGGTTGGTTGGACAAACAAGAGGAAGAAAACATTGGGCAATGGGGTCAAATCCTGAAATATACTATGAATATTAATACAACAAATTTACTCTTGAGGGAACAGAGGAAAAGTAAGCATATCCTTTAGCAATAAATAGTATTTCAGATGACGGCAAGACAGAAAAGACGAAATCCCATTACAAATGAGAGCATCAAACAAAGATGAATTCTCAGTTGTAACTTTAGAAGAAATAACATAAGGATGACTACAATGAACAAAGCACTTAACAAAGAGTGAATTATGGACCTGTAATCATTAAACACAACAACTACATTAACCATATGAAATGAGCATCTATCAAGGATGAATTACAATCATGTACTCTTAGCTATGCTTAGAATAAATAACATAAGTGAAATGAATGTAAATTGGAGGAAAACACACTAAATAATACACCGTGATGAAACTCGGTTGTCAAAAGCACTGTACTACTGTATTAATTCATAAGGAAATTTTGAGAAATTTACACACAGTCCCTTCGCCTTCCTGGCTGAAAGTTCCCCCCCTTCTCTACTCTTTTAGAATGAAATATATAGCACTAAAGGCCCCCTTCCATCTCACAACTTCGAACTCCAACCCCTTTCCCAAAATATAAACAATTACAAATAGAACATGACACGTTTTAATTGATCTCTTGTTTTTCAGGAGAAAAAATAGGCTTCAAAACACCACCTATAATTCTCAAACCGTAACAATTGTGTAAAATATGAGAACGATTTTTGTAGATAAGCTCATTCTGAAGAAAAACCTCTCTCAGTTTCTTGAAATTCATCTCCATCTAGCCGGAATACGTGTCACAAAAACATGTCTTGAACAAGAAATCATAACTGAAAAATATGGCTCCAAGATTCCTTCGAATCTCCCAATCCATGACACTTGTGTGAAAAATGAAGAAGCTTAATGTTCTAGGGTCTGTGCTTGACAATACCTCCTTTGAATTTTGAAAATTCATTCTGGTTCATTCGAAAATCGTCCTGTAAGTATCGACTGTTGCGGAAACTAACTGCCACATCCTCTTTGAATGTCACTTGTGCTTTTTTCAAATCTAATTTTATTTATCCATATTCTCCTTAAATATTTGGGAATACTATATTTGAATAAAAATAATTCCCAAATATTTTTTATCCTGTAAAATTAAATTTCCATATTTTAATTCATGCCCATGGTTTTGAAAAACTATTTATTGTTTATTTCCCGTGGTTTTGAAAACCATGTCTTGTTTTTCCCAATTTACCATTTCACTGTGAAAACTATTTACTGGTTTGTTTCCCATGGTTTTGAAAACCATGTCTTGGAAACCATCTTGGTAAACTATGAAAATATCCCTTGACCTTCCTCTTTTACTTCTGTAAAAACCTTGGATAAATAATTTTCCAAATCTTCCGTTTACATACATTTTCTTC
Source organism: Picea engelmannii (assembly GCA_009831015.1). Taxonomy (NCBI): domain Eukaryota; kingdom Viridiplantae; phylum Streptophyta; class Pinopsida; order Pinales; family Pinaceae; genus Picea; species Picea engelmannii. The sequence goes on along the minus strand of ML782487.1, from coordinate 954,098 downwards.
TTTATGATTCTTTTCCATAATAAACATTAATTTTTTTACTCTGTAAAAATTAAATTTTACCTCTGTAAAACACTTTCACCATGAGTAAGAATTTTTTTTATGGATTTAGAAACTCCATTATTTGTTTTGAAATGCATTCCTGGAAAACTATCCTCATATGTCGCACGTTTATGAAACCAAATCATATATTAAATGTTTGCCATAGTATTTCGAAGCTTGGGAGGAGTGGTCTTACTCCACACCACTCTTACCCCCAAAATGCATCATTTAAGGACACGTACTCCAACTTAAAACCCTGTGGTTTGGATTTTGGTGTGCCTTAACAAATTAACCTCTGTTTACTTTCAACCCCCTAAATGTATATGCACCCTCCTACACCTTTTGAATTTTCAATATTAAAAATTGAGATTAGTGCCCATGATTTGACGTGAGGTCATGAATTAAATATTGGATTAAATATTAATATGAATATTTTAATATAAAAATATTTATATTAATAATAATAAACTTTTTTTTTCATTTTCTAAGGACTTTGGGCATATGAGGCTCATCACATGAATTTGTGGATATGATAAGGGTGCTTAAGCTTAATAAAAAGGAATATTTTTAATTTTCAACGAGAATATTATAATAAGGGTAAAAATGAATGAAGTGATGGAACCGAGGGATTTAGATAAGCATTAAGGCTAGATATAGGTTTGGAATATTTGCCAATTTTGACTCATGGAGGAAATGATTATTTTGGATGATTAGTCGAGTGAAGGATTTAGGTGATGGGATCTTGACGAAGCTGGTGATTTTTTTTTTAAATATGAGTGGAAAGATAACACAAGCACAAGATGCTTTGGAAAAATTAATACAAATTATCATGTGATAATAGGCTGTAGCAAACTAGTTGGGTGTCTATGCTCAGCCTTGACCTTTTGACACTCCAAACATTTGACAATAAAATCAACAACTTCTTTCTTCATGCCTGGCAAATAATATTGTCTCTTAACAACTACAATAATTTTCTGATAACCTGGGTGCCCAACATAAGGTACATTATGCATTTCTCTCTGTAATACCCCAAGGTCGAGCCTTTGTGAAATGTAATGATGTTTGTAGGCTGGTGAGCCAAGTAATTATAAGCTGGTAGGCTTATGTGTTTACTAGGCCGGAGATCCTAGATGTTAAGGCCAGTGGCTTTGATTTTGTATATGTAATTATACAAATTATTAATAAAATACATCGTTGTGTGTAGACCAACCATGAAGAAAGAGTTATGGGGGACTAAGCTCCAATGGGTAGGGAAAGGGATGGGGTTGAGAGGCTAGGAATAGGGGATAAGCTTGAGGGCTTAACCCAAGGGAATATTGTAATGTATTCCTGAAAAATACTAAAGTTGGGAAATAAACCCAGTTATCCTAAGTTCCTTTGGGGAGAGGAACAAACTCCAAGTGGAGAGGAATGTGCTCCTAGAGAGCCAAGTGTCACCTAGGACGCATGCAGATTTATGTGGGAATTCCACCGTTGTTGGGGGGATTCATGAACCATTTTGGCACCTTCTGGAGGAGTTTTCTCTCACCATTGTGGCTCTCTCTCGATCCTACAGGCTGACCATTCTCACCATTTTTCTTTCTCGCTCTTATCATCCTGACCATTCTGGCCATTTTAGTTTCCCCACGAGCTCATCCTGAGGATTATGGCCATCCCTTATGCAATTCACGCATGCAATGAACAAGCACGCAGCCAAATCCTTTTTCTCCATTGTGAACCTTTGTAATTTGTTGAGTCGTCCCCTTGCCTTACCTGATTTTGGTGGTTGTGGATTGAAGAGGCAGGTTGTCAAGCTCGTGGTTGAAGAGGCAAGTTGTCAGGCCTGTGGTTGAAGAAGAAGGTTGTCAGGCCTATGAGAAACTATCTCCAGGTGAGAGAGTTTTCTCGGAAGTGATATCTCCTGGAGGGAGTCCAACAACAGCTACAGAGCTCTGAGAATTCTTGATTCAACTTGTTGTTGAAACCCTGGAATGAAAGTGGAGCAACTGATGGATTGTGGAACAATGAAAGTGCATATTCCTGGGGCGAAACAAACATGTGGGGAATGAGAGTCCATGAGTAGTGGGCATAAGTAGGCTCATTGGAGAAAATTCTTCCAGTTGCACTATGCAGTTTTCCATAGCCTCAACCTAGTCTAGGATTCCTTTGCCCTGGGTGGAGTTTAGTCCCAGCTCGGGGGTGACCCATTGTTGAGAGTGATGAGCAACGTGGTCTAAGGCTGGGAGGTTTGTGGAAGGTCTGGACGTAGTTGGTGGTCATCTATTAAAATATCAGTACCAAATATTTGTTCTTTGTATGATGTGTATCTTGTACATGTGTTATAATGTTATCATAATTGCCTATGTTTATTGCATGTATGTGTTACTGTCTCTTTCGCATGAATATGTGTATGAACATATATATTTGTGTGTGTGTGTGTGTGTGTGAGAGAGAGAGAGAGAGAGAGAGAGAAGAAATATGTTTCCTCTGTGGCATTTCCCGGCACTGTTGGGTGGTTGGGGACATCACAAAATGGTATCAAAGCAGAGAATTAAAAGATAAAGTTGTTAGGTAGCGTTGCCCGGCAGAGGTTTGATGGTCAAGGATGTCACAAAATGGTATCACGGTCATGGTTTCAACACTGAGCCTGGATGGGCCATGTTAGTGGTTAATGAAACAAAGGTCTCAAAGTGAATTGTTGTCGAGAGGGACACATTTGAACCTCAGAGCGTCCTTGGGTGCCAAGAAGCTCAGGAAGCATAACGGCTTAGGGAATGGCAACAAAGAAAGAATCCACAACCACCATCGTGTTAGGCCGCGAAGTTTGAAATTGGGCCATGGGATTTGTTCGGGATAAGGAGGATCCTTTACAACCATCAGATCTGGAGAAAGGTGCATGAGGATTGACCCATAAGTACGTCGAACCTCGTGACTTCAACGAAGTTTCTGTGTTATAGAGAATAAAGGGACAAAGCCCAAAGTCCGAAGTCTAGCGTTAATCTAGAACGTCCATTAGAAAGGACAAGTGTCAAAAGATCAACAGTTCTTAAATTTGGTGTTTGGTAGAAATAGGGTGTACTAAGGTGAATTCTCCCAAAATCTCAAAGCCGAAGTCCCAAAGTGATGTGGAACTAACCTATCCTACCACATGTCACCTACTTGGTGCCTTTGAAATACTTTTAGAACCAATTGTGATCTGACATGTGTTGCTCGTCGGAGGGGCCGCGTGTTACCACCATAATGGAATGACGACAGAGCTAAGGAATCCACCGAGTTCGGAAACTCGGCGTTCAGAGGAAGTGTTAGAATAAGTTGTGAAAACTGTTGGAGTTTGGAGCATTGGGGCTCTGAAGAGACACCGGTTTAGTACTTTGTCAGTTCGGCATTCGGGGAAATCACAGAGTGATGAGGTAGAAACCTCTGAAGTCCGAAGTTCCGAAGTCAAGAAGCATGGGAATGACATGGTCATTGATGTCACCTAGGAGGATGTGGAACACCGTACGCATGCCATGTGTCCATTTGTTTCATGTGTTTGATAGGTCATTTGTGCCAATGAGAATATGACATGCGTCAACAGTTGATTGGGCCACTTGTCACCTCTGTGTTTCTAACACGTAGCACCTCGGGTGCACCGTAGTAAGTGGACCCCAGGAAGTGTGGAAGTTCAGAATTTGGGAGAAATTGTGTATGATGTTTCAAGAACCCAAATTTTCAAGCCCAAAGCCCTGAAGCATGGAGTAAGCGCCATATTAGTAAGCACTTGTTTATAGACCGAGGTCACGTGGGCTTTGGGCTGAAAAGAAAGGGGCTAATGCCCGAAAAAATTCTTTAAAGAAAGAAAAGGGATTAGGAAGGAAGTCGCAGGGAGTTGATTATTCGAACCTGCATCAAAAGTGGTAAATAAGGTCTGGGAACCTTATGAGTGGGTCCAACGAAGGTCCAAGAGCTATTTTGGCTTTGAGAAAGGATAATAGCTGCACACATATTGCATCATTGAAAATACAATTTTAATTGTCCATAATTTTCTGCTCATGATTCATAATTTAGCATGGAAGCAACCACTGGAAAGGTCTTGAATAGTAGAAGATAAATGTTCACCCAGAAATTGGATTTGAACATTCAATTTCTTAGGAAAATAACATAAAATAATTATGATATATTAATGAATCATAATGGATCATGTTTCCATGAGATTATTAAGAACAGTTAGCCTGACAAAGTTCTGTTGGATGCACATTTTTTTGCAGAACTAATAGTTTTCATATCAGAGTCAGCACAGAGTGAAAAAGTGATGGATGATACTCAGGTAGTCTTTAGTCAAGAAGATGAAAAAAAAGGGTTGAATGTCTAGTTGGATAGGGAAGGAACCAACTCTAATGGACATGGAGGAGAAAGGGAGGAAGACATAAATCTGGTTGAGACCCTCAAAAAATTGTAGACAGATGTCCAGAGCCACAAAGCTGATAATGAGAGTCTTATGAAGGCCAAGGAACGACATGAATACTTCAACATGAAGTTAATTCAGATCCTAGAAAGAATTGAAAAAAAGTTGGATAAGGAGAGTGGTTCCAGCAAATAAGGAAGACACGGGACCCCTGAGAAGAAAGGAAGATCAAGGAGTGGTAGAAGACATCACCATCACTCCCAAAAACATTCCCATAGGAGAGAACACAGTAGCTCAAGTCCATCCCCTTTCAAGAAACATAGGAGGTATAGGGTGGATGAGTTGAAAGGAGAAATGAATAAGATCAAACCTCCTACTTTTGATGGAGAGCATAAGAAGGATGAAGATGCTGAGACATGGTTTCTAGGCATGAGGAAGTACTTCCAATTGCATAACTATTCTTCTCATGTAGAGGGAAGAATTTCCATATACCAGCTTAAAGGAAAGGCATCCATGTGGTGGGATCAACCGGTGCAAGTACAACACCTCAGGGATAAAAATGTGACTTGGAAGGATTTCAAGAGGCATTTTGAGAAGAAATACCTGACCAAGAGGTATTATGACAGAAATATGAAAGAGTTGTTTGAACTTAAACTGGACAACATGGATATTGATGAATATGAAAGGATATTCTTAGAGTTGTTGAAGTATGTCTCCTTCATCAAGGATAAGACAGTGAATATTCAGAGGTACCTCAGTGGGTTGCCATCTTTCATCAATGATAAAATCCAATATGATGATCCCAAGACTCTGGAAGAAAATATAAGGAGAGAAAAATGCTTATATGATCAACAAAAAGGAAAGCCTACTTTCTAGAAGGCTTGGGAGTACAAGAAGAAGTTCAAGAAGGAGCAAAGGCAGAAGGGAAACAAATCTCCATTTTTCAGAAACATTCCTCAAGGACAACCATCTTTTAGAGAACATAGAATGACTGAGTTAGTTGGGAGAAGGTCAAGGCAGGCTCCCATTCAATGTTGGGGTTGTAAGGGAGACCACAAGTATAGAGAGTGTCCTCACAAAAATGACAAGGTGAGAGTTATCCACAATGTTCAACAAGTAGAAATAGTGGAGGACAAGGGCAAAAGTGTACCAAGGATATATTCAACCCTGGACAACAAGCAAACTGAGTTTCAATCACACATGATTGAAGTTGAAGGTATGATCAATAACCATGCCTTTACTATTTTAATTGACTCAGGGGCTAGTCATAGCTATATATATCCTAGGGTAGTGGAAAGATTTCAATTACCAAGAAGCGAGCATGGGAAATCTTGGATGGTGTAGTTGGCTACATGAGCTAAGAGGAAGGTTGTTGAATTTGTTAAATCATGTCCAGTGGGCATGATTGGACTGAGTACCAAGGTAGATTTGAACATCTTGCCTTTGGGATCATATGATTGCCTAATTGGTATGGATTGGTTTCACCAACAACATTCCATATTAGACTTCCATAAAAAGGCATTCACTTTCTTGGATGAGGAAGGAAATCAAAGAGCAGTCCAAGGAATTCCTAGGGCATTTACTATCCGGGAGATATCAACAATCCAGCTAAAGAAGTGTTACTGGAAGGGTTGTCAAATATTTGCAACCCATATGGAGGAAGAATCTAAGGATAAGCTACCAAATTTGGAGGATCATGCAGTCCTGGAAGATTTTGAAGATGTGTTCAAGGAGGTACCAGAACTACCCCCAAAGAAAGATATTGATTTCTCTATAAATTTAATGCCTAGATCAAATCCAGTATCAAAGACTCCTTACAGAATGAGTACACCAGAGTTGATGGAGTTACAAATGCAGCTTGAATAGCTTCTAAAGAAGGGGTATATACGCCCAAGTGTGTCACCTTGGGGTGCCCCAGTCTTATTCGTGAAGAAGAAAGATGGGACATTGAGATTGAGCATCGATTTCAAACAGTTGAACAAAGTGACTATAAAGAACAAGTATCCTCTACCAAGGATTGATGATCTCTTCGATGAGTTCAACGATGCAAGGATATTTTCAAACATATATCTTAGGTCAGGATACCATCATGTAAGGATCATAGATGAAGACATCAACAAGACCACCTTCAGGACAAGGTATGGTCATTATGAGTTCACAGTGGTGCCATTTGGGTTATCAAAATGCACCAGTTGTTTTTATGTGCTTAATGAATGGTGTTTTCCGAGAATATTTAGACAAGTTTGTCATTTTATTTTTGGATGACATCCTTGTATATTCCAAGTCGGAAGAAGAACATGAGAATCATTTGAGGATGGTGCTGTAAGTGCTAAGAGAGAATCAGTTGTATGCCAAATTGAGCAAGTGCTCATTTTATCAAAACAAAATCCACTATTTGGGGCATATCATATATGAAGAAGGGATAGCAGTAGACCCTGAAAATATTGAGGCCATTAAAGGGTGGAAAACACCTAAGAATGCAACATAAGTCAGATCCTTCATGGGTCTAGATGGCTACTACAGAAGGTTCATTGCATGGTTTTCAAGAATAGTTCATCCCATCACTTCCTTGCAAAGGAAGGGGAATAAGTTTCAATGGACAAAAGAATGTGAAAAGAGCTTCGAGCAATTGAAGCAGTTGTTAACCAATGCTCCAATTCTGAAGATCGCAGATCTGAATAAATATTTTGTGGTTTGCACAGATGCATGAAAAGAAGGACTTGGTGGAGTCCTTAGTCAGAATGGATTTGTGATATGTTTCGAGTCCAAAAATTTGAAAGAGCATGAAAGGCTCTATGTCACTCATGATTTGGAGTTGGCATACATAGTGCATGCTTTGAAGAAGTGGAGGCACTACCTCATGGGAAAGAGGTTTGAACTAAGGACAGATCATAACGGTATGAAATATTTGTTTGATCAGCCTACTTTGAATGTTAGGCAAAGTAGATGGTTGGAATTCCTCTGTGAGTATGACTTTGATATTAAGCATATCAAAGGAAATGAGAATAAAGTGGTTGATGCACTCAACAGGAGATTTCATGAACTGCATGCCACAACCATTATCATGTATCAGACAGTTCTTAAGGGCAGAATTTTTGAGGCTACAAAAGTTGATTTGCAGTACATGGAATTGGTAACTAAATTGCAGCAAGGTAAAATACGACAGAAAGTTGAGGATTATGTATTGGGAATTGATGGAATTCTCTTGTACAGGAACATAATTTATGTACCAAATTCTCTTGAATTGAGGAGTGTGATTTTAAAATAAATGCATAATGTGCCTTATGTAGGACACCCAGGATATTAGAAAATAGTTTCAGTAGTCAAGAGACAATATGATTGGCCATGCATGAAGAGGGAGATTGTTGAATACATAGCTAAATGCTTGGAGTGTCAAAGGGTCAAGGCCGAGCATAGACATCCAGCTGGGTTGCTGCAACCATTACCCATTCCTCAGTGGAAGTGGGAAGTGGTGACAATGGATTTCATCACATGATTTCCCAGAACAAGAAAGCAACATGATGCAATCATGGTGGTGGTGGACAAGCTTGCTAAAGCTTCCCATCTCATTCTTATGAAGGTTACTCACAAGGAAACCAATGTTTTTGATATTTATATGAGGGAAGTATTATGCGTGCATGGCATACCCAAGACAATTGTGTCTGACAGAGACCCAAAGTTTACCTCAAAGTTTTGGAGAGGATTATTCAAGGGGTTCAGAATGAATTTGAACTTCAGCACAACCTATCATCGCGAGTTTGATGGGAAAATAGAAAGGGTGAACCAAGTGATAGAATACATGCTAAGGATATATGTGATGGAAAAACCATCTACATGAGAAGATTATATACACTTCATATAATTTTCCTAAAACAATGGGTATCAAGCATCATTGAAGATGAGCACGTTTGAAGCACTTTATGGCAGAAAGTGAAACACCCAAATAAGTTGGGACAACCCAACTGATAGATAAATAATTGGGCCATAAATGCTCAAGGAAATGGAAGAGAAAATGTTGAAGATTAAACATAATTTGAAGGATGCCCAAGATAGATAGAAAATCTATGCTAACAAGAACAAAACTCACAGGGAATTTGAAGTGGGTGATCATGTTTTCTTGAAGGTGAAAGCCAACAAAAGTTCCTTCAAGTTGGGAAACTGTTCCAAGTTGGCAGCCAAAGATTGTGGGCCATTTGAAATCCTAGAGAGGATTGGTCCAGTAACTTATATGCTTTAATTTCCTGCATCTATGTCTATACATAATGTATTTCATGTGTCTTTGCTTAAGAAATATATACCTGATGCTAATCATGTTATTGATTGGAATTTTATTCAGGTGGAGCAAGAAAGCGCTTTTCAAGTGCATCCAGTACTCATTATGGACCAGAAAATCAAATAGCTACATAATCGATCCATAGGGATTGTAAAGGTCCAATGGACCTGGTACGGTCTCGAGGACGCAACATGGAAGCATGAAGATGCTATGCAGACAGAATACCCACATCTTTTTAAATATTTTGAAAATCTCGTTGATGTTATGTAAATGAGTTGCATTGAGGACAGTGAAAAAATAAGGGGAGGGGATTGTAATACCCCAAGGCAGATCCCTTATGAAATGTAATGATGTTTGTAGGCTGGTGGGACAAGTAATTATAAGCTGGTAGGATTATGTGTTTATTAGGTCGGAGATCCTAGATGCTAAGGCTAGTGGGCCTGATTTTGTATATGTAATTATGCATATTATTAATAAAATACATTGTTGCGTGTAGACCGGGCACAAAGAAAGAGTTATGGGGTAATAAGCTCCACTGGGTAGGGAAAGGGATGGGGTTGAGAGGCTAGGAAAGAGGGGCTAATATTGAGGGCTTAACCCAAGGGAATATTATAATGTATTCCTGAAAAATACTAAAGTTGGTAAATAAACCCAATTATCCTAAGTTCCTTTAGGGAGAGGAACAAACTCCAAGTGGAGAGGAAGATGCTCCTGGAGAGCTCACCCGGGACACATGCAGATTTATGTGGGAATTCCATCGTTGTTGGGGGGATTCATGAACCATTCTGGCACCTTCTAGAGGAGTTCACTCTCACCATTGCGACTCTCTCTCGATCCTACAGGCTGACCATTCTCACCATTTTTCTTGATTGCTCTCACCATCCTGACCATTCTGTCCATTTTAGTTCCCCCACGAGTTCATCCTAGGGATTTTGTCCATCCTTTGTGCAGTTCATGCACACACTGAACAAGCACGCAACCAGAGCCTTTTCTGCCATTGTGAACCTCTGTAATTTGTTAAGTCTTCCCCTTGCCTTACCTGATTTTGGTGGTTGTGGATTGAAGAGGCGGGTTTTTAGGCCCATGGTTGAAGAGGCGGGTTTTCAGTCCCATGGTTGAAGAAGCAAGTTGTCAAGCCTGTAAGAAACTCTCTCCAGGTGACAGAGTTTGTTGGGAAGTGATTTCTCCTGGAGGGAGTCCAACAACAGCTACGGAGCTCAGAGAATTCCTGATCAAGCTTGTTGTTGAAACCCTAGAAGGGAAGTGGAGCAACTGATGGACTGTGGAACAGTGAAGGTGCAGATTCCTGGGGCGGAACAAGCATGTGGGGAATGAGAGTTCGTGAGAAGTGGGCGTAAGTAGGTTCCTTGGAGAGAATCCTTCCATTTTCACTATGCAGTTTTTCGTAGCCTTGGCCTAGTTTAGGATTCCTTTGCCTTGGGTGGAGTTTAGTCCCAGCTCGAGGGTGACCCACTGCTGAGCATGATGAGCAACGTGGTCTAGGGCTGGGAGGTTCGTGGAAGGTATGCACACAGTTGGTGGTAATCTATTAAAATATAAGTACTAAATATTTGTTCTTTGTATGATGTGTATATTGTACATGTGTTATAATGTTATCAGAATTGCATGTGTTTATTGCATGTATGTGTTACTGTCGCTTCTGCATGAATATGTGTTTGAACATAATGTTATGTCTATTTCAAATTTCATCATATATATGTGTGTGTGTGTGTGTGTGAGAGAGAGAGAGAGAGAGAGAGAGAGAGAGAGAGAGAAGAAATATGTTTCCTATGTGGCATTGCCCGACCCTGTTGGGTGGCTGGGGACGTAAAAAAATGGTATCAGAGCAGATAATTAAAAGATACAGTCATTAGGTAGCATTTCTCGATAGAGGTTTGATGGTCGGGGACGTCACACTATCAATATCATATTTTTCAATTCATGGGAATTTGGTACATAAATTATGCCCCTGTACATGAGAATTTCATCATTTTCTAGCTTATAGTCTTCAATTTTCTGCTGCAATATACCTTGTTGTAATTTTGTTATTATTTCTGTGTATTGAAAATCTGATTTTGCAGACTCTAAGATTTTGTCTTTCAAATGTGATTGGTACATTCTAATGGTTGTAGACTGCAACTCATGCACCCTTCTACTAAGTGTATCAACCACCTTGTTCTCTTTCCCTTTGATATGTTTTATATCAAATTTATATTCACTAAGAAATTCTAACCACCTGCTTTGTCTGGCATTTAGAGTTGGTTGTCCAAATAAATATTTCAAACCATTATGGTATGTCCTCAACTCAAACCTTTTCCCCATGAGGTAGTGCCTCCACATCTTCAAGGCATGCACTATGGCTTCCAACTCCAAATCATGAGTAACATAGTGCCTTTCATGCTCCTTCAACTTCCTTGATTCATAGCATACCACATGCCCATTTTGACTGAAGAATCAACCAAGCCCTTATTTACATGCATCATTGCATACAATGAAGTATTCATTTGGATCAACAATCCTTAGTATTGGAGCACGTGTTAATAAATTCTTCAAGTGTTGGAAACTCTTTTCACAATCCAATGTCCACTGAAACTTCACCCCCTTCTTTTGCAAGGAAGTGATCGAGTGTGCAAAATTTGAGAATTCTTCAATAAATATCCTATAGTATCCTGCAAGGCCCATGAATGATATGACCTCTGTCACATTCTTTGGCATTGACCATCCTCTAATGGCCTCTATCTTCCCAGGTTCCACTATTATCCCTTACTCTGAAATGATATGTCCCAAATAATGAATTTGCTTCTAATAAAATGAGCACTTACTCAATTTAGCATACAATTGATGCTCCCTTAATACCTGTAGTACCATCCTCAAGTGTTGTTCATGCTCTTCCTCTGACTTATAATATATAAGAATGTCATATAAAAATACAATGTCAAACTTATCTAAGTATTCTTTGAAAATACCATTCATTAAACACATACAGACAACTGATGCATTTGATAACTCAAATGGCACCATTGTGAACTCATAATGACCATACCTTGTTCTGAAAGCAGTCCTGTTGATGTCTTATTCTTTAATTCTTACCTGATGATAACCTGACCTGAGATCAATCTTAGAGAATATTTTTTCATCTTTCAACTAATTAAAGAGGTCATCGATCCTTGGCAAAGGATACTTATTCTTCATAGTTACCTTTTTCAACTTCCTGAAGTCAATGCATAGTCTCAATGTTCCATCATTTTTCTTCACAAATAATACTGGGGCACCGCAAGGTGACACACTTGGGCATATATAACCCTTCTTCATAAGCTCTTCAAGTTTCATTTGCAATTCCTTCAATTCTGGTGTACTCATCCTGTAAGGGGTCTTGGATACTGGGGCTACTTCGGGCATCAGATTGATGGAGAAATCAATGTCTCTTTTAGGGGGTAATCATGGTATTTATTTAAATACATCTTCAAACTCTTTTAGGACTGCATAATCTTCAATATTTGACACCTTATCTTAAGGTGTCTCCTCCATATGTGCTGCAAATATTTGACACCCTTTTCTGTAACGTTTCTTCAGCTGCAATGCTGAAATTTCTCTTACGATTACTGCCCTGGGAATTCCTTATATTGTCCTTAGGTTCCCTTCCTCATCCAAGCAAGTAAATGCCTCATTACAATAGTCTAGGATAGCATGGTGTTGGTCCAACCAATCCATACCAATTAGGAAGTCATAGGAACCTAAATATATGATGTTCAAATCTACCCTAGTGCTCAGTCCATTCATGTCCATTGGACATGCCTTAACCATCTCATTAATTTTTCTTTTAGCTCTGGTAGCCAGCTACAACAACCAATATTTTTCAAGCTTTATTCTTGCCAAATGCAATCTTTCCACCATATTAGGATCTATATAACTATGACTAGCTCCTGAATCAATTAAAATAACAATGGTTTGGTTATTGATCTTACCTTCCACTTCAATCATATGTGAGTGAAACTCAACTTGCTTGGTGTCCAAGGCTACATAGATCCTAGGTACATTTCTTCCCATGTCCTCTACTGTATTAAATTGTTGTACATTGTGAACAATCCTCACTTTTTCACCTCTATGAGGAAAATCTATATACATATGATCTCCCCCACAACCCCAACATTGAATAGGTGGTGCCTTGTTCTTTGCCCCACTGTCTCGATCATTCTAGTTTCTCTAGAAGATGGTTGTCCCTGAGGATTATTTATGAATAATGGTGGCTTAGTCCCCTTCTTCCTCTGTTCCATCTTGTTTTTCTTCTTTTCTTCCCAAGATTTTTGGAAAGTTGGTCTTCCTTTATGTTGGTCATAAGGGAATTTAGCTTGCGTTATGGTCTCCTCCAATGTTTTGGGATCATCATATTGTATCTTTTCACTGATAAATTATGGCAGCCCACTCACATACCTCTAAATATTAACTGGCTCATAATTTATGAAAGAAACATACTTTAGCAGCTCTAAAAAACTTCTTTCATATTCATCTATGGTCATACTCCCAAGCTTGAGTTCAAAGAACTCCTTCATTTTCTTGTCATAGTATCTCTTAGTCAAGCAGTTCTTTTGAAAATACCTCTTGAATTCCTCTAAGTAACATTTTTCTCATCAATGTGTTGCACTTGCACAAATTGGTCCCACCACATGGATGTCTTTCCCTTGAGCTGATAGATGGAAATTATTCCTTCTACATGTGAAGAGGAATTATGCAATTGAAAATAATTCTTCATGCCTAGCATCCATGTCTCTGCATCCTCACCCTTCTTATTCTCACCATAAAATGTAGGAGGCTTGATTTTGTTCATTTCTCCTTGTAGCTCATCCACCCAGACCTCCTCTTATGTTTCCTGACAAGGGATGGACTTTGAATATTGTGTGCTCTCCTAGTGGAATGCCTTGGGGAGTGATGGTGATGTCTGCCAACACTTCTTTTTCTTCTCCTCTCATCATGAGACCTGTGACTTCCTGATTTGCTTGAGTCATTCTCCTTATACATCTTCTTTTCAATTATGTCCAAGCTCTGCATTAACTTTATGTTGAAGACCTCCTCTTTCTCCTTGGCTTTCATAAGAATCTCATTATCATCTTTATAAATTTGGACATCATTTTGCAAAATTTTAATGGTCTCTACCAAGTTCATGCTTTCTTCCTTTCCTTCTCCATGTCTATTTGAATTTGTACCTTCATTACCCATATTGACATACGTCCCTCTGATCTCATCTTCATGGATGTAAGCCCCTTATGTATATTCCATGATTCTAAACTATTTGTTGATCTTGTTCTGATCTAATTCTTGTTAACTCTGCAAAATGTGTAGCCAACAAAACTTGTTAGGCTAAATAATTTAACAAATTCATGAAATTATGTACAATTCTAGTTCAATAATGCATCATAATTCTTTCTTCTGATTTCCTGAAAAATTAATTGCCCAGATCAATTTTCTAGTTTATTAGTTATATTCTATTGTCCAATATATTTCCAACACCTACTTCCATGCTCAATTCCAAGTCTTGAGCATAAAGTTATGGTTAATATTTGAAAATTGTCCATTAATTATTTTGTCCACACTTCAACTTGGTGCAAATCTTCGTTGTAATTATGCATTTTTGCACCTAATCCATTGGATTTTTGGTAGGATCTCAATCGGGTTTCTTCATATACATATTTTGGACATTATGTCCAAGTTTCACCTCTTTCTGGGTTTTGGGCTCCTAGTTACAGCCTGTTGAAGTTCTAGGCCAATTAGTGTTTTTGGTCTGGAATGTTACAAGTACCTTCTATTCCATCTTAAACATTTTTAAAATTCCCAGAATTTTAATTCAGCTCCATGACTGTTTTCTATGGTTCAATAGCTTTCCATAGACTTCTCTTGTGCCTCAATCTGATTCAAAAGCAAAAAGTTATGGCCCTTCAAAGTTAGTTGGGTTTTAAAATTTACCCTCCATTGTTTGTCCTGTAACTTCCTCATAAAAGCTTTGTTTGACGAACGATTTACACCATTAGAAAGCTCTCTCTGGGCTCTTTCATTCGAGCTGCAGAGATAAAGTGTACCTTGGTATACTTTGTTCTCATGGTTTTTGAGTAGCTAAAAATGTTGTTTAGGGCCTAAAAAATGTGCAACAAAAAGAAGACCTTCAAACAATATAAAATGTCACAGAAATTCACTGGTTTTCTGTTGTTGTAGACCATCCAAACGACTTCGCGTGCACAAATTTGAAAATGTACACCCATATTTAGCATGCGCAACAACACCATAAGTCAGCGCATGCTCCACACACCTATAATCAATGTGAATCACTCCTTTGTCGTGCCAATATCTGGTGCGCACTACTTTTGTATCGCGCGCCAATATCTACTGCGTACAATTTTGGTTCATGCACTAATACCAGTTGCGCACAATTTTTATGTCGCATGCTAATATTCCATGCACATTTCACTTTACGTGCCACACCATGCCAAAGTTTAGTATGTTCCCACCGCACACCAGTACTACGTGCGCACCATTAAGTAAACCATCGCGCGACATGAATATTCAGCATGCATGCATTGCATACCAACATTGTGCATGCACTAACAAAATTCCTCTGCGCTCTGCAAATACTCAGTGCGCACACCACACATGCCAATATTATGTGTGTGCACACCGCCCTCACCAATATTACGCATGTGCCACCCAATCTGCACCATGCAGTGATAAATTTAGTGCGCAGATCTGCGCACTATTATTTTTTTGTGCTTCACTAGCTCTACTCTGCGCAGGGCCAAATTTAAGTGTGCACACCTGGGCATCGTTATTTTTCGCGCATTACCAATTCTGCACCGAGTAGTGCCAAATTTATGTGCGCACAATAGCACACTGTTATTTTTTGCGCATTACCAATTCTTCACAGTGCAACACCAAATTTAAGTGCGCACACCCATGCACCATTATTTTTCGTGCATTACCGCTCTGCACCATGCAATGCCAAATTTAAGTGCACACACCTGTACACCATTATGTTTCACGTATTACCAACTCTACACCGTGCAACGCCAAATTTAAAAGTGCACACCCGCACACCCATATTTTTCTGCGCATCCCAAATTGTACTTCGCAACACCAAATTTTAGCACGCACAACCACGCACCCTTATTTTCCACACATAACAAGCTTTTCACTATGCATCACGTATTTTTAGTGCGCACACCTGTGCACCTTCATTTTTCTGTGCATCAATTTCTCGTGAATTCCGCTGCAGAGATTGGGGCTTTTGCCAAACTTTCCCAATTTTCACCATGGACATTCTGCAACTATGAAATTTGTTCAATTTCACTCCGATAACACCAATTCAACCTTTGCAACAACAAATCGTTGTTGGTTGACATTCCTGGAATGAATTTTTCCCAAACTCAATTCATGAATTCAGAATTTTAATCAACTAATCTCGCTCCATATGTCATGGCTTCCCTATAACTTCAAATTCGACCAATTCCAGGTCTGAGTTCGCTAGAACATATATTAAATTAAGAATATCTCACCACTTGGCCAAATTTCTCGAATTTTCCATGAATTTAACAACATAAATGGGGGCTTTTCCCAATTCCACGCAATTGCTTCTAATTTAAGCATGAACACATTGTAACTTGCTCAATTCTCTATGAAATTTCACTTCAATTCAACTTGCTCGGTCCATCTAGGCTCAATGTTGAAAACTGGAGCTCTGATACCATATTGTAGCATCCCCAACATCCAACTGGGCTATGCCACATAAAATTTTTGAACTATATACAAAATTAAAACATATAGAAACTCTGCAAATGCACAGATTCATACATAATAATAATAAAAATACACCTACAGAACACAGGAAAACCCATAAAAATAAACACATACATAATAATGCAGCATGTAATTTAACACACAATTGACACTTATCTTGGTAAAAATATCACCAAATGCGTGTAGACCTTCCACGTTCCTCCCATCCTTAGACCACACTGCTCAAAATTCTCAGTAGTGGGTCACCCTCGAGCTGGGACTAAACTCCACCCAGGTAAAGGAATTTCTAACCAGGCTGATGTATCTTAGAGAACAAGAAAAACTTTGTCACATGTGCCAACTCGAACTAACAGGCTACAATCCCGTATTCCCCACATGCATGTCCCACCCTAGGAAGTGTGCTCCTTCTCTGCTCAACAGTGCCTCGACTTCCCCACATCCTTTCCGGGGCTTTAGCAACATGTCGAACAACAAGTCTCAGATCCCTGTAGCTATAGTTTGGCACCTTCGGGAAATCAATTCCCAACAATTCTCTCACCTAGAGAGAATTTCTCATGGGCTTAACAACCTTCCTCTTCAATATCCCACGGGCCTGACAACCCGCTTCTTTAGTCCAGCTCCTAAGCTAACAAGGTACATGAACTAGTACTCGTACTTGTACATGTATAGGTACAGTGACAAGAAGGTACATAGGACAACTGAATGAGTGAGTGCATGATGATGGAATGATGGGGAAATTAACTAAGTCCAAACTATATGTATGCATGTTCCCAACTTGACACTTGTCATGTTAAGAACTACTTTGGTCCACTTGTCCCCATCCTTAAAAATTATGATAAAATAATTATCCATACTTTATACTTTTAGGAATATTAATATAATATTCCTTTTTGGCTTAAGCTCCCTAGCTTATCCCCTTATCCTTAACTTTTAGCCCCCTTTCCCTAACTAGTGGAGTTTAGTCCCCCATACTCTTTTACATGGTTGGTCTGCCTCAGTCATGTGTTTTTCATTAATATTTGTGTGTGATTACATTTACATTTACATTATGGATATATTGTCATTTCTTCATCCTGGCTCACCAGCCTCAAAACACAACATATACACAAAGGCTCTATGGCCTCAAAATCGCATGCACTTAAGTTTGTTGCACGTGGTATCCTACAATGTGCACACTTCATCATTTTAGTGCACAGTACATGTGTGCACTATACCATGGAAGGTGCACGCAAAATGATATCGAACAACTCACTAACTTAAGTACATTTGTATTTACATTTACAGTTGGGGTTCGACCTAGGGGTATTACACTTGTTGAACCCAATGGGGGAGTATAGACATTTTATTAATTCCATATGTTGTTGTCAATTTCTACAAGTTGTTTTCTTGTTTTGTTTAATGTTCATTTATTTTTCCTCTGTCATCCTTGTTGAATCCAACAAGGGAAGGATTTGAAATTATAGCGTATTGTGCACCATTAAAATTTGCAAATTTATCAATTTTGCTACTATATTTTCAAATTTCTAGTTATATGAAAAAATTATAGGCCAATGGTACTTAAACACCAAGTTCCTCATTGACTATGCCCATAGCATTTGTATGATCGAGCATTGAGTATCACTCAAAAAAACACAAGAAGTAGGGAATCGGTTGTTCAATACATGATTCTCCAAATCTTAGAGCACAAAGGTAGAGCAAAGAGTCAAAGTTAAAGTTGGAGTATGAGCCAAAGTCAACATCTAAATATAGAGCCAGAGATAACATTGGATCCAAGAGCCTAAGTGATATCCAACAAAATCCTCCTAGATGTGGCGATCTATTTAGAGCAATGGATAGGGTCATAAACATGCCATGTGGATAACATTACATGTGCATTACACATAGCCCTAACTTTCAAGCTTTTTTTCCAATATAAAACCTAACAAGAAAGTGTTTTTTTCAACATGAGAAGCTTGGGAAAGAGGATGGAGGTAGAGTAGCAACTACATATGAAGAACTAGCACTTTGTACCCACGAATGAGTAAGGGGGAACAAAAGAAAGGCATAGGACAAAAAAATGATGTAGTCACAGGAGGATAGAACACATGAGAGAGGAAATGAAACTTGTTTCCAACCTGAGGGGTGCAATAAGGTTGTATTTCTTTGTTCTCTAAATATATACAACTTTTCTCTCCATTAACTTAATACCACAGGCTTTTTCGAAAAAAAAATCTTCAGTTATGAATCCATGTGTACATTGTGGTGTGAATGCATTTTTTTTTTATATCTATTGCTTTATCTCTAGTTAATATATAATGTGTTTTGATAATTAAACATAGTATCATCCATAATGAAACATGAAACACACCATTTTGACTTCATTAATTTTGCATCACATCTAAATTACATACGATTTCTCATCACATTTAAGGAATTTTTGTATTTAACTAAGTATGTTTGAGATTAAGAAGCATACATATTACTAAGAATTTTCATGAAGTAGAAAGAGATGATATGTTCACCATGTCTAGAATTTGTTTTTTTTGTTTTCTTTACTACCAATGATTGTATTATGCATGTTAGATGCTTGTACTAGTAAAATAGATTCTTAAATATTGCAATCAAACCAAGATTTGTTAGACAAAGTGTTGCTCCCTACGTTGCTTGCCATAATGGAGTCGTAGAGTAGAAGAATAATATATTGGCTAAGTTTGTGAGGAAACATGTTAAATTATGTAGATGCCAACAAAACATACTAAGTAGATGTTTTGACAATGGTGATTTACACTTGGAACAATGTTATGTAAAAAACATTGAATAATGTTACCCTAATGGACATGTAAACGAACAAGAAGTTGTCTGTGGAACATATAAGGATGATTAGTTATGAATCCTATGAGTTGATACCCAAGGATAAACATGGCCAAAATTGTATCAGCAAAGATGGAAACATATATTTACTACATATTGTGATTGCATGAAGAATTTCCAGCTCTTTACTATATATTGTGAATGTGTGAAGAGTTAATAAGAAGTGATATCCAAAGATAGGACATGTTTTTGACAACAAAGATACCAATTTCCATTTCCATATTTTAGATTACGTAATTGTCTTGGACAACTAAGAAATATAAACTTGATAGGTGAAAAAATTTGTGCTTTGAAGGTCATTGAGAGTGAAAACTCCAAACCCCTAGTTAGACTAGTCTTTTATGCTTTTTCGTCCATTAAAATTGAACCCACAATGATGTAGTAGCATCGTACATGAATATTAAGAGGAAGGATTAAAAGAGAAGTATGGCTCCTTTATGTATACTCATAAAGGAAAATAGACTTAATTGGTTCTGAGTTGAAAATTGACTTAATTCCTTGTGAGTTGAAAGACCATTGGTTATAAATGGATGCTGAAATTGAAGTGCAAAAGAGATAGCTCCATGGAAAGCTATGCTCCAAATTGTGGCAGAGCAATACTTAAGGCATTGAAATTCTCAAGAGAGACCTTTCTTTGGTGGTCACGATGTCACTAATTAGATCGATATCGTTTATGTTTATGGATTTTTTACTTTGGTTTTAAGAAAATGCAGATCATATTTTTTTATTATAACTCTTTTTTATTAATTTTTTAAAATCATTATATCATGATTCATATTATATTTTTCCTTCATCTTAAAGGAAAATGATAGTTTTAAGGATTTTGCATAGCCATCAAAGAGTTTGCATTTATTTTCTTATAACGATTGATAGTCCACTTGATTAGTAGTCCACTTGATTAGGCAAAAGGTGAGATAGTCAAGTTACTATAGAGGCGTATAAGATTTTTTTCTAAAAGAACTAACTATTCAATGTAATAAAAAGAAAACTATTCGTCCATTATTCACCACCATGTTACAATAATTAGGCAAAAAAGTTAAATAGACATTGGAGCAAGGAACCCATAGCCTTTTGACTCCTCACAACAATGCTTAGCATGGTGGTGATCTTGATGTCTCATTGACTTTTCGAAATCAAAGTGTCCCAACTTCTTCCTTGAGAGATGGAGTTAGCCCCACTCAACCTACCACGATTGGAGACTTCAAGGTTTATGTGCATCTATGAAGAGCTGTGTGGCTTTTCAAGGAGTAAATTAACAAACTCAAGGTTGATTTATTTCTGGAAGATATTGATATTAATAAGTTAATGGTTGTATGAGGGATATTTATCAACCAATTGTAGTGTTGTGGAAAATGGACAACATAATTATTGGTGAAATCACAATTTTATATTGTTTGAATCATGTTTTTGAATATATAAATTTATTGGTCCTGGGAAACCTTGGGACATCTTACACTACATCTTTAGTTCATCATGCATTAAGTCAAACAATGGAAGACTATAACCATGGAGTAAAAAGTAATTGTGTCTAAAGAGACTTTCTACGTCCCAGTATGAGGGAGATGTGTAATTCCTTTCGTGCTCAACATGGAGTTGACACTTGACATTTACAAAATATTAATAACAAAAAAATATTCCATTGTTGTCATAAATAAAATATTTCCATATCCATCTTAAGTGAAATAATTCTCTAACAACTCTCTACATATATAGAAGGAGATAGAGTAATTGAAAGTAAAAAAAATAGAGAGAGAAGGAGATAGAGTAATTAAAAGTAAAAAAAATCTGATTTCTTTAATAGATGCTTTCTACTTCCTAGAATGAGGGATATGCATAATTTCTTCATTACTTAATGTTATAGAGTTGACATGTGACCTTTATGAAAATATTTCTATATCCACCTATTTTAATATTATATATATATATATATATATATATATATATATATATATATAATATTGAAAGTTGATAAGTGATATTTTAAAAAATATTTTAAGATTTTCTTTAAGTAAAATAATTATATATCAACATAAATAAAATAATTTTATATAGTCATCGAATAATTGAAAGTGAAAAAATTTCATGTGCTACTTTCTAATTGTCCATATAAGAGAGATAGTCTAATCCCTTCAATGCTTAACATGAAATTTGATGTCTCTCAACACATGATAAATCCGGAGTTAAAATAAATCTACACTGAATTTTATTTCAATAATGATCTAATCTAATGTAATTTTTTATATTAAAAAATATACTTTTTTATTATTATTTTTTTACAAAACCCTATATTTATCTTAAAAATATATATATTTTTTATTAATTTTTTTTTTACGAAACCCTATATTTATCAACCACATAGTTGTAGATACCATGGATTTCATCCAGGCTGCTTGCCGAGTTCAAATCTAGTAACTTAATTGAGAAGTATTGCATACCGTCTACTGACTCTAATTAATGTCGCTCCATTTTCAAGACATTTTTATTATCTTCTTAGTTATATATCGAGGCTGCGTGCCTAGTTTAAATCTGGCAACGTGATTGAGAAGTAATGTATACCGTCTACTGACTATAATTTATATCAGTTATTTTAGTAATTTTGTAATAGTATTAGCAGTTAGTAATTTTGTAATAGTATTAGCAGGCATGCGTTGCTGGAATAGCTCAGTTGGTTAGAGCGTGTGGCTGTTAACCACAAGGTCGGAGGTTCAAGCCCTCCTTCTAGCGTTGCCTTTTATACTTTCTGATTCCTTTCCTTTTCAGGGAACTATTATTCTATCTGGATTGCTGGGTAGTGTTACAAGAAAATGTGTTCTGAGCATAAACAATATCAAGAATTTAAATTATATTTGTTCATAGTGTGTACATGGAACTATTTGCTGATGTTGTTTACGCTCTCTTTTGCTGCAAGAAACTGTGTTCTCTGAGCATATGTAATCTTGTAAAAACAATATTAAGAGACGCACATGAATGCTAGAAAAGGAAGTTCTTAACTAAATAGAGGGTTTGATCGGGTTTGAATCGGTGACCTTTTGATTTGCGGTCAAATGCTCTACTACTGAGCTAGAGGCCCAAGTTCTGTTAAGAATTTTTTTATGCCCAATTGGATTTGTGTGTCGGAATTCATTATTGCAAGAGAAAAACAACCAGTTTTGAGTTTCTGCAACCAGCAAATGTCCAGAGCCAGTTTTGAGTTTCTCAAACTGCAATTTATGTCTTGGTTAACCTCAAGATAGTTTGGATAACTGCGAATTCAATTAGGTGTAGGTTAAAAGTTATATTAAATGGTGATTTTTTGGGGGCACATTTGCTCAAAATTCAGTGAGAAATTGTGAGATTAGTAGATGAGTGATTATTTTTGTAAAATATAAGTGCCATAAGGTTTTTCAGCGTGTTGAATCCATTTTTACATTCAGAAATAGATGTTGAACAACAAAAAAAATAGTGATTCGTATAAATTTATATAGCTAGATTTTACTGATAAAAACCATTTGATAAAACAACTAGACAAAGTCATTTAATTAAGCCTATGTAGAATCTGCTATAAAGAATATGCTATAAAGTGGATTACATTAAAGTCTGAATTGATAACCCTCGTTTCATATCCATTTATATGATAAAACCATTTATCAGATTATGATGATGTGGAATCGTTGTCCAGTGACATTAAATTTTGAATTAATGGAACTACTTCACCTACCGCAAGCCCTCGTTTCATATCAATTTATGTTAAAA
This sequence comes from Picea engelmannii, assembly GCA_009831015.1. Lineage (NCBI taxonomy): Eukaryota > Viridiplantae > Streptophyta > Pinopsida > Pinales > Pinaceae > Picea > Picea engelmannii. The sequence goes on along the minus strand of ML782487.1, from coordinate 931,062 downwards.
CCATTTATCAAATTATGATAAAGTGGAATCTGTTGTCTCGTGGATTACACTATTCTACCCAGTAAAGCAAAGCGATTTACGAATGAGTTTGTATTTGGAAAGCTAAGCGATTATGAAGTTCGAGGGATGACGCATATATGACGCCATGATTGCATCACTTCCTACACAATTTAATGTTCAAAAACATATTTTTGATACATACATCATCTTATTAGTCCCTGCCGTGCTGATGGACTATAGGGATAAGGTTAAAGCGTTTCGGCAGGGACTACGGCGATAAGGTTAAAGTGTTTTGACAGGGACTATGTTGCCATGCAATACTTGTTAATATATTAAGTAGTTCTGAACAAAGGTGTATCGAGGTTTGACAACGCTTCAACTATGACATATCATGATTATTTTTTATAGAACTTATTTTTTGAGCTTGACATAGTTTCTTATTTTAAATAGTACTAAATTATCAAGTAACTCCATAGACATTTTACATGGTATTAATCTATCAAATAGCTCTGACAAAGTGTATCAAATAAATTCTAGTGATCTCCATTTTCGCTATTCACCACAATCATATTCAAGTGTAAGTTAAATATGATAAATCTTAGAATGTTTTACTTGACTTCCTCTTTTTTGTAGAATTCTAAGAATGAAGGGAAACATGATCTGTAATCTAGAGACCTATAGCTCACTAGCTTCACCAACATGGATCAAGCCCACCAACTTCACCAACATGGACCCTGTGTAGAAATATCTTTCTTGTCTCTGTCTCTGCCCTAATGCTTGTACATAGTGCTCTGTCCTCTGGAGACTACTAGGCATGTGTCTTCTACCCTACACAAAGACCTTTCTTCTTCTTGGTGAGAAAGTTCTTCACTGAATGTAGCATGCACACATCAAATAGCTAGCATGGAAATGGTGAAATGCTCTCAAACAAATAGAGTTATTTTGTTCGTGAAGAACTTTAAGGAATGGCTTCAACGATGTGCACATATTCCAGACTACTATGACATTATCAATCAATTATGCCTACATCTTCTTTCTCTCAAACTTTGTTCTCCAGTCTTGAAATGAGAACCAATCTTAGCTCAGGGTGCAAGGCTCTTCGTGCGGTCTGGAAGCAACAACAAACTCAATTATTACAGTTTGATGAAGCTTCCTCCAAGAAGCTATGTCCTCTTTCACTTTTCTTGAGTGAATGAGTGAGGTCCTTTGAGAAACTAGCAACCATCGCTCCTAATCAATTGGAAAAACATTGAACATCCATACTACCTCAATTACTAGAGTCCTTGAACAAAAGATTGTATAACAGTCTTCACTCTACAACACTAGACTGAAACAAGCATCTTCCAATGGGATTTTTATGTTGGCATTATCTGTACAATGGGATAGTGTTGGCTCTCACAAATAACATAAGATCATAATAACGTGAATCAATTTCGAAGCAACAAATAATAGAATTACATTAAGAGTTTGATTAATCAAACTGAGTGCAACAATTCCTTCCCACATGATTAACATGCAAATAAAATACAAAGCTTCCATTAGAGGATAACCAACAAGATACATTAAAACACAATGATGAATTTAACAAGTCACAGAGGAAAAACAACTCATTGATATATTATTTTTACCCTGGAACCTAGATGGGAAAAATGATTTTGAATAGTGCTAAGTATTCTTCTTTCGAAGATCCTTGATACAATGCTAATCACTCTTCTCTTCCTTGGCCAAAAGACCCTTTGAGAATGAGAGTGAGTGAAGAAATAGGGAGAGATAGGGGGTAAGGGAATGCTAACAACCATGGTTCTCCACTTCCCATTCCTTAGCCTTCTCTCATATTCATTTTTATCATATAATTATTTTTTAAAACGTTTCTCTCACATCCTTAATTGTCTTATTCAACTTTACACTTGCATTGTTTCACATACCTTACACGACCTTGATTAATTTTCATGTTGTCTTTTAGGTACCGAGTCTTACCTATTATTGGTTCGGATCTATTTTAGATCACACCTCCCCGTTGAGAGGCTTTTTGGTCTCCAAAAGCTCAAGGAAACCAATTTGGATCGATGTTGTTTGCTTCTCTAGAATGTAGATTTGACGTTGGCTCATGGCTATAGGTCTAACTATGGCTTTGGTTATGGCTCATGGCCCTGGCTACTGGATCTAGTCCTCAACTATGGCTCTGGCTATATTTCTAACTTGCTTGTTCTCGCAATATAGAAATCTTCTCACAAACTCTCATCTTTGAGCAATCTATAGATCCGAACTCTGGACTCAACATCCATTCCCATATCTATCTCTTCCTTGGAGACAGTCCACCTTGGTTGGCATGAAGCCAAGTCAAATGTTGATCTTCTTGTTCAGTGTGATCCCAGTATGATGCCATTACATATTGGTCCTATGAAAGGAAGTATGGTCATATTCTTCATCTAGGATCGGTTGCTTCCTGACATGGAAACAACTCTCAAGTGCTTGAACATGCTTGCAAGCACCCTATGGAGTTTTTAAGAACTCCTCTAAGGTCATTAACCTCCATGCACCAATCTCCAACACAACTCCAAGATGGGGTTCTTCGAATGCAATACCGTAAACAAGAATTGGATTGTGGCTTGTCTCGACATCAACTTGTTTTCCTTATTGTTTGTTTTGTTGCTCTCCTATGTTGCTATTTATCCTTGGACAACTTCTATCACTTGGATTGGAGATGCAAGCATCTCTTTATCTTCTTCAATCTTCACTCTCCAAACCCTTCTCTTGGTTGTGCGGTTTTCAAGGTAAAGGTTTGGATGAAGTCGCCAACACTCTACTTCATAATGACCATTCAAATTGTATTGGTGGAAAAAGTTCTTATTGTTGCTACAAGGATTTATTGATGTACTCCTCCTCTCCATGTGCCTTTGTGTTTGTTTCTAGATTGGAGAAGCCTTCTTTCCATTCCTCCTCTGGAAGCAATCTCTCCTCTAGCATTTGGCTTGCTTCTCCTAGCAAGATGCCTCAAGATGGAATTTCTTTCCACAATGTGAGCATGGCTCCGGGTGCTAATGGTTTTCTATGGTAGGACCTCTCTTCTCACAACAATGACAAACAAGAAATATCTTGTTTGATGTAGAACCCCCCTAGTCTTCTTCTTCTTATTGTTCTCACTTATTGGTTTGTTGTTTTCTCTAAGTGTAGGAGTAGGCTAAGTTTGTGAACTCTCCTCATTGCTACCCTCCTTCAATCCACCACAAGAATTCTGAGGTGGTAGTGGGCTTCCACCTTCATTTACCGATGTTTCTCCTTCTCCCGATGAGCAAGCCAACTATGGCTTGTCCTTTTCCTTCACCAAAATGGTATTCAATTTTCACTTTTTCTATCAAATCCTAGGCCTTTATGCTTGGCCCAAGGTGTGACTACAATGGCGCTCAATATGCCTTGGCTCTTCTTTCCTAACTCTTGTCCATCATAGCCCATCTACCTTATAAGTTTAGATCCAAGTACGCTTCTCAAATTCACCAAGTTGTTATTGAGGAATGCATATGGAATATGAGCTTATCGAAAAGGTCTCGATCATGGTGTTGGTTGAGGTAGTGGCAATGGATGGTGTCCTTGGTTTCTGGTTCCCTTGAACAATTGCTTGGAGCTTCTTCAAGGCCACCTCCTTCTTTGCCAACTCCTGTTGTAGTTGTTCCAACATCTGAGTGAGCCTATCTTCTTTCCAGGTATCTATTTCCTTTCTCACTCCCTCATCTCTAGATAAAAAAAAAATGGGCAGCATGGGAAATTTGTCTATTGGGATTATCTATACAATGGGACAGTGTTGGCTCTCACAAATAACACAAAATCATAATAATGTGAATTAATTTTGAAGCAACAGATATCACAATTACATTGAGAGTCATCCCTATGATTGATTAATCAATTTGAGTGCAATAATTCATTCACACATGATTCACCCACAAATAAAATACAAAGATTCCATTAGAGGATAACCAACAAGCTACATTAAAACACATTGGCGAATTTAACCATGACACACTAAGGACAACAAAACTCATTGAGATATGATTTTTACCTTGGAACCCAAATGGGAAAACCAATTTCGAATGGTACTCGATATTCTTCTTTCGACTATCTCTGATATGATGCTAATCACTCCTCTCTTCCTTGGTCAAAGGGCCCTTTGAGAATGAGAGTGAATTAAGAAATAGGGAGATCTAGGAGGTAAGGGAAGGCCAACATCCATGGTTCTTCACTTCCCATTCCGTAGCCTTCTCTCCTATTCATTTTTATCATATAATTAACTTTTTAAACGTTTCTCTCACATCCTCATTTGTCTTATTCAATTTTACTCTTGCGTTGTTTTACATAGATTACATGACCTTGATTAATTTTTATGTTGTCTTGCAAGTACTAAGTATTATCTATTCTTGGTTTGGATCCATTTCGGGTCACAACATGTCTTGGAAATTATTCTCATGTCAAATCTGATTCTCAAACTTAATCTTTCTTAGAATATGAAGGGATGATTTGTGGTCTCCTCGCCAAGGAGGAGGGGAAACAAAACATCATTGTTGTTGCTACTCACTTTCCCTACTCCAATCCAAGAAGCCATGAACACGTGTGCCATGATGTGATTGCTAATTTGATCCAAGAGACATGAACACCGACTCTACTTCAACCCAAAAATACATGAACACATGTGCCATAGAGGAGTTCATCCACAATGAGATATAGTAGCTTGTATCCCAAGTGAGTTAAATCAATGTATCTTCTCTTTGTGTTATTCTTGTAGTTGAATATCGTTTACAACCTCTTCTTTTTTAGAGTAATAAGGTTTGATTTTTGCAACTTCAACATCATATTACTTCTCTAATAGTTGTTGAGATTAATAAAACAACTAAGATATATCAAAATAAACCTAATAGAAGCCTAAGTATTTTCATGGTTACAAATGCTTTGTTTACTCTTCTTTGTGCCTCTCACATATTTTTTTAAGGTTTTTACTTCATTTGCAACACCATGCATAAAAAAATTATTTGATATTGATAGGCAAAAAAGGTTAAGTTGTTAGTTGTTGTGATTTGTAAAAGCATCATTGTCAAGAAAAACACAACAGTTATTTTTAAATTGATTTTACTTCAGATTATGGTCCTTAGAAAGGACCATAAGTCAAACTCCAATTCAATGTTAGATGTATGGTTTCAAACTAATGCTTGATCTGGTGGCCTAGTGTTTGAGTAAATTTTAACTTGAAAATCTATAGAATTCATTATGAATACTAATCATGAGTGCAAGGAAATAGAAAAAGAAAATAAACGGAGATAGTGACTCACTTGGTAAGTTTGTCATGGGAGGCCCTTTCTGAGTTTCTGCACTAAATTGAAATACAAATATAAACTTCAAATTGATTTAACATTGTTATAATTGTAGTAAATTGATTATTATGGTGATTAAAACATTGTAAAGAAAGACATTATTTATGTTGTACATAGTATTAATAATACAAGGTGTCAAGGTCTCTAGTTTACACACACACACACACAAGCTTACTATTACATTTGAAGGTCCAATTACAAGAAAACAATTTTGATGTTTCTGGTTGCAACATGAACACACACATTAAACATCAAATTTTCATACTACTAATAGAGATAACAACTAGAATTTTCTCCTACTTTTCCCAATGCTTTTGTTGTTTCTCCCGCTCATGTCTTCACTCATGTTGAGTTGTCAATTGTCTTTTATGTACACCTTTGCTATACTTATGGAATTGGATTTGTCACTAATGAATTATTTTTCTTTGTGTTGGTCTTGTAGCATTTTGTCCCATAGGGTATTGTCGTTGTTAGAAAAACAGGACCGCGGAGCAATAAAATAAAACAAATGCAGAAACAAAAACACAGAAGACACACAATACAAGAGAGACACAGATTTACGTGGTTCACCCAGTGTGGGCTACGTCCACCAGAGAAATTGCCAGGTCC
>ML782487.1:910602-921375 GCA_009831015.1 Picea engelmannii | reverse complement strand
CCTAGAGCCTTTCTTTCAAGAATCTCCCATTCTTCGTCCTTCATGGCCGCCGACTTCTTTGCTACTCCACTCAATGGTAGGAATAGATCCTTCTGATATAAATAGTCTTCCATCTGCATCTTCCATAACTGGTAGTTTTGGCCATTAAATTTCGCGACCCTAAACTTTCCATCTTCCGACATTGCTCCCACTCGAACCAGGAACCCTCTTTTCCTGCGAGTTACCTTACGCTCTGATACCATTTGTTAGAAAATAGGACCGCAGAGCAATAAAATAAAACAAATGCAGAAACATAAACACAGAAGACACACAATACAAGAGAGACACAGATTTACGTGGTTCACCCAGTGTGGGCTACGTCCACCAGAGAAATTGCCAGGTCCTTCCTTTATTATTATCCAGCAAATGAAGAGATACAACCTACAGCAAAAACCCGTTGTAACTTCCTCTTCTTTATCTCACAGTCTCCTCTCTCAGAATACAATATTCACCCTCGTACATAGCCGCAATACATTTCCCTCATAAAAGAGGGTTGTCTTCTAGGGCAAAAACCCTAACATAATCTCTACAGTTAGATCTGCGACCTTATAATGAACGGTCCAGATTTACAATGAAATTACAATATACTTTTATAAGGCAATTTTTGCTTCGGGGGCTTCGCCCCCGAACCCCCGCTGGGGGCCCRCTTGCCCCCAGACCCCCCAGCCGGGGGGATTGACCCCCCGGACCCCGCAGAGGGGGTACCCCCCCTCTGCACTCCCCCGCGTGGAAGAGTGTACATACTTCTGGGGTGTAAATACTTCATGGGGTATAAACACGGCTGAAAGCAAGGGACCTCTGCATCAGGAAGATAATCAGGCTCCACAACCAACAGTCCTACAAAAATTTATTATAGAAATTCTAATTCATACCATATATGTAATTATCCCACCAAATACATGTACAAAAAAATCCTAACAAATATGTAAAATAATTGTTCTTGTAATTTGATGAAAAATATGAACCAAAGTAACCAAGCTTCCTTAACGCTAGAGGAATAGGAACTCAAATGACCAAGTTTCCTTAATAACAGAGGAAGGGCCATATGAGACTTTCTACTGATTGATATAAAGGCATCTATTTTTTCTTATATCCCGAGGAAAGAGTCATGAATTCCATAAGTCACCTTAATAGAGAATTTGATGGTAAATTTTATCTTATATCCCAAGGAGAACAATTAGAGAATAATAGAAATGACAATGGGAAGCAAGGATAATATAAAACTTGATTAGAACGAGGAGAAGGAAGGACTAATGCATAAATCAAACTTGTATTAACACATGAATTGAACCAAAGACCTTTCCTTATAAATTTCCTATCAGAATCGAGAACATAGCCTAATAACTTGTCTACTAAATTGAACCAGTGTTTCCTTGCATCGTGAACCGAAAAAAATTATAGGTAAGTACTAGTGAGCATTGTTTTCTCTAGATGTCAAGTGACAAACCAAACAACATTAACTCACATGAAACCATGATAATGGGGAAAAATTATAGGTCGAATCAAATGCTTTGCCAAGTTCTGTTAAGTTCCCATGGCTAACCAAATCTGGCAACCTCCACCACATTGTATATGCTTGGGTGATCTTCCTAGGAAATAATACATGAGTGTTTTATGGATTGTGATGCTACCAATAACTCTGTCAGTGCCTAGACTTGGCCTTCTTGATGTGATCCATTATGGTCTCCATTGATTACTCACTCTAGGTCACTGGAATGCATCCCATGTTACCATGAGTGTGCACTTTTGCATTTATGTAAGCATCCCTTATTAAAGATATACATAGAAAAATGTAGATAAAAAAATATGCATTCCACAAAGTAAAAATGATGCACCTGACGATAATGGTCCAAGATTAGGTTGATCCTGGAGACTGAGTGTGGTTTGGGCCCAAGTGAATCCTAGCTAAAATTTATAAACCACCATAGGGAATATAACTTATATCAAAACATGAGATAATATATATGGTAATTAATCTTGTCAAGAAACTAGCGAATCCTATTAGGCTTCTGCCTATCAAGCTTCGTTAACTATTGTTTTGTGAGTGATTATATCTATTTTTGAAAGCACTCAACTTTTTTCAACATAAAATACAATTGTTGCTTACCCTAGGTTATCTCACTCACAAGTGCATCCCTTTTTTATTCCAAAACATGGGTAAACTTTTCTTGTTTTAGTATGGAAGCTTTGAGGTTGGATATCTCCCTCTTGAATCCACTGCTATTTTCTTGTAGATCTTTTTATATCCTCTTAAAGGAATGATATCCTTCTGATATATTGATCACGTGTTTTCCAATACTCTGGTATATCTTTGAAGTCAAGCAATTGTCTCTCAAGTATCCTTTTTTTAGATTTATTCTTCTGGGAATAGAATTGTAACCTGTTTAACAATGTGTTGTTTTTCTCTTTTAGTTCATTCAAATATTATTCCATGTTGCCCAATATTTTGGCTTTCAATACCAGTTCTGCTACCATGATCTCTTTCTTGCTTCGCAGCTAGAGAACATAATGTGAAGGTTCTTAAGTTCAATGAGTTGCTTTGCTGAAATATCTGTTTGTAGCTTATGTTTTTATTCTTGTGCATGTACAAGACCTGCTTATAAAGTATTGGAATCACCTTGCTCTTCTACACATTTTTTAAGCTCACTTCTTAATCTAGCATTTTCACAATTTCGTTTTACAAGTGCCTTTAGGAGATCCATATTTTTTTTATTGGATCTCAACAAGCTCAGTTTTATCTCTTAGTGCCTATTGCAAAAGGGTAATTTGAAAGGTCCAAGGCGAGGTTGATCCTAGATACTAAGTGTGAGTGTGGCTCAAGCCAAGTGAATCTTAGCTAAAATTTTCAAGTTGTCATAGGCACTATTTTGATCATATCCTTAGCATTCATATGTACTAATTTAAGGTTTTCTAATTACAAAAGACCATCATACTTGCACCTTATTATCTAAGATGTTTATATGTAAGTTTTGTGGTCGTGGAGGTATTACCTTACTTGAGTTATCTCTCTTTTTCATGGCCACCAAGAAAAAACAATACATAAACTAACCCTAACAAAATGCTTTCCACAACATTCCCAGATTCAATTCATTCTTCACAGGGATATAACCATTGTTGTGGCACTCCTTATAAATTGTAAGATCATAAATGCCATTGCCGGAGTAGCATAGATGGTTAGAACTTGGTTTGTTACCCATAAGGTCAAAGAACCAAGCCTTCCTTCTAGCATATTATTCTATAACAAAATCCAAAAGGCAACAAAGCCTTTTTTTAAAAGAAGTAAAAGGTAGGGAGAGGGACATCTCTTGGCATAGCGAGATTGTAAAAGGAAAGAGGGACATCTCTTGGAGTATGAGATTGTAAAAGGTACATAGAGGGTCATATCTTGAAGTATTAATATTGCAAAAAAATTGGTAGAGTAGCAAGAAACAAATGATTTGTGATATGTGGAGACCTAAGAATATCATGATTGCAAACTTGAAATTGGAAACAATTGCATGTCATTGTGAAATTGGAAAAACATGTCCTTGGGAAAATTTAAATGTTATGAATATACCTATAGAAATATGCCAATTCGAACTAGCTAATTGAAACAAACCACTGAATTTCATCAATAGAGTAGCATACATGGAAATATAATATTAGGGACAATGTGTGGATTAAAAGCATCCTACGAAGAAATAAAGTTCCAATTTTCATGTAAATACTAGTTGTCAACATGTTGTTACTAGCAGACTAAAGGAATTGTGAAATAACCAAGAATTCAAAAAATATTATTTTCAACAATTTTTTAATGTTAGAAACATTATGATAGCCAAACCTGGACTAGTTATGAAGAATATATTGAAGTTCTAACTAAGTATGAGGCATCCCATAATTAGAAAAACATGTTCTTGAACAAATTTGCAATGTTCTCAACATCATTGAAAGCACCTACACAGTTTGAATCAACAAATTGAAATAAATAAGTATTAACTAGCATTAGTTGAAATTAGCATATATGGAAAAAAAAGTACCAAGTATATGCCAATGGAAAACATTTTGCTAGGGGTGTATTATTGTTACTGGATAAATTGGTAGGCGTGGACACTAACTGATCTCCCTAGATCTAGAACAAAACACACCAGAACATGACGCTTTCCTTAAGTTTTAGATATTGAATTTACTAACTAAAGAGGGATAGGTGACATACCATTTAAACGCCGCTTCCTCTCGCGATCGCCATCCTAGCTCCGTTCCAACACTCATACAATGATGATCCTGCAAAAGAACGCAACCAACCAAAGTGATAGTAATAACATAAACTCAATATAAACCTATGTATGTGATCAAGGAATCATACAATAAAACACAACAAGCTTTATAGGAAAGAATCATATTACTGTATCATATTAAATGTGAAAGAGAGATTACAACCATGGCCTTGATGTCGTAAGGTCCCTTCCAACTGTCCTTCATTCCCCACACACTTTCACTCCAAGAATTCTGAGAGCATAGATCCGGTAATATTCACAATCTATCTTGACAAAATGGCTCATCTAGCCAAGCTAATAATCTCCAAAGCTCAATCCAATCCAAGATCCAAAATCAATAGCTACAAACTCCAAAGCTAACTTTCTCCATGAGAGCTCCTCTCCTTTTATAAGTTGAAGAGGATAAGGTGAGGAGGTTAGGATGATCCCACTAAATCATGAAAGTGAGTAAGATCCAAACTATTCGGATGCCACCTCACCATGGAAGTTTCTCCTTCTAGAAGCATCGAGAAGATGCTCATTTTTCCCACGTATGAGCATTTTCGCAACTTGCCTATATAGCAACCTGCAAACACTTCATGACCTAGCTATGGTGCAGCTTGTGAAAATCAGGCATTTTCGCACCCTGCCTATATAGAAACCCACGAACACTCTCTTTAATAGGGTTTTTACAAAGGAGAATGCAACTTATTTTCTCAGAAAAAGTTCTTCTCCCTTCTTTCTTCAGGAACTTAGGCCACTGACCCCTCTGAAGGAAACAGATAGGTTTACATCATTAACGGTCATAGGGATGACAAAAATAATGTGTAACAGAGATCCCCCCAAAGTATGAAGTTAGAACAGAGTGATAGCTGACATACTTTGTTGAGTGTGTGTAGGGAACAAATAACACGTTGGTCGGAAACCTGTCAACAAACAAGGAAATATCGTACAATAATATATCATCACTAAGGTAGGCATTCCCATACTTAGAATACAAATGAATCAAAGCATAAATGCCGACATGTGAAGATCCATGTCAAGTAAGACATGTCATGGCCACCAAACATACACTGTGGATCCATGTCGATATGACTCAAATCTGAACATAGCCACCAAAAATACACTGTGGATCTATGTGTTAAAGACTCAAATTTGAACATAGCCACGAGACATACAATGTGGATCTATGCAATAGTACAAACTGAATACACTCCAATGCAACCTGAATTTGTCAGAAAAGATTCAGGGTCTTCATATCCACCACTCTATAGTATGAATCTAACCATGTGAATACATGTGTTGAAGTCGAACATGGTAGAAACCACTTGATTACCGATCATTAATGAATATCGTTAACAAGTGAGAGGGAAATCACCATTAATGTCAATGACTCCCAAGGTACTCTAGTACAATCCAACGAATGTGAATCAATGAGTTGAGGTCGAACACTCGGTGGAATCTCTCGATCAGGGGTCAATAATGAAAACCCACTGTCGAAAGCGAGGAAACCTGCCAACAAACAAGGAAATACAGTACAATAATATATCGTCAATGAGGTAGGAATTCCTATACTCATAATGCAAATGACTCAGAGCATAAATGCTGACATGCGAAGATCCATGTCAAGTAAGACAAGTCATGGCCACCAAACATACACTGTGGATCCATGCCAATATGACTCAAATCTGAACATAGCCACCAAAAAAAAACACTGTGGATCTATGTGTTAAAGACTCAAATTTGAACATAGCCACGAGGCATACAATGTGGATCTATGCAACAGTACAAACTGAATATACTCCAACGCAACCTGAATCTATCAGAAAAGATCCAAGGTCTTCATCTCCACCACTCTATAGTACGAATCTAACCATGCGAATACATGTGTCGAAGTCAAACATGGAAGAAACCACTTGATTACTGGTCATTAGTGTATACTGTTAACAAGTGCGAGGGAAATCACCATTAATGTCAATGACTCGCAAGGTACACTAGTACAATCCAACGAATGTGAATTAATAAGTTGAAGTTGAACACTCGGTGAAATCTCCCGATCAGGGGTCAATAATGAAAACCCACTATCGAAAGGGAGGAAACCTACCATTGAGGCATGCAAGTTCCAAGGTACCAATTAGTTTCTAAGTCTAATTCCTGGATAATGAGTTGAAGTCGATAGGAAAAGAATCGTCATAGGAGGGCATTAATGTATCTCCCATCAATGACACAAAACAGGTAAAAAGATTTGATGTAGATCAGAGTAACCTAAGTATGGCCGACACAATAGAAGGCTCAAGGACTGCATAAATGGTCGATGCAATAGAAGGCTTTCTAGGTTGAACTTCTCTTTGAACATATTGACGACACGACAACTATCTTGGAAATACTGACTCAACAACAGGGATCACTGACCAACGGGTAATCTTTTAAGGAGTATGATCAAGAGACAAGTGGATTTTCCAACCTAGACACAAGGCGAGTGAAAGGGTGTCATGTTCAAAAGCGACTCTTCCATGGAATACAGTTTTAGACACATTTCTTTCCCAAATTTTCCACCACCATTTCTGGCGAGTACCTCTTTATTTTTACACAAGCTTGAGGAGGATAACATATGCTTGTTAATGTAATCTCATCCTTCGGACGAGTCCTTCGAGGTATATTTAACGAACCCTGGGAAGGAGTGGTTCGGTCCCATATGGGCCTTTCGATGTTTGTTTAACAAGTCCAAGGAAAGAAAACTTAGGGGTTTTTCATGTTTAGAGAGTCTGAAAAACACTTAAAGAAAACTCTCCCAGTTCCTTTTTCATAAATTAGTTCGACGAGACTGAAAAAGTGATAAACTATCGCTCACCGAATGTTTTCTTCAAATACTTTTACGAGCGTGAAAAGAACAAGATCGCTCAACAATCTTTTCATGCTTAGATTGTCTAAAAAGAGCTTAAAGGGAACTCCAGGGGGTTCCCTTTTCGTATATCCTTTACAAGTCCAAAAAAGTGATAAAAGTACACTCGGTTACATTCTCATGTATTTACGAGCACGAGAAATAACAAATACTAAGCTCGGGATTGTTTTCATTTTTACGCAAGATTTAAAACAAAACAAAACTATGCTTGGGATAGATTTTGTTTTTTCACAAGCTTAAAACTAAACAAAACTATGCTTGGACCTGGTTCCATCTTTACACAAGCTTGAACCAGTGGAAAACTATGCTTGAGGTAGGTGGTTTCATTTTTACACAAGATTGAACCAAAGTAAAAACTATGCTTGAACTTCCCAATGCATTATCCATGAATTTGCATGGTTAGTACTTAGCCCCCAACTTAAGAAGCTAGTGGCTCAACTTCAGCATGAATTCCAGAGGCTAAGGAAAATTCCCCCCAATCTTCGTTTCATCCAACTGCAAAGGAGAATGAAATGAAGCTTCAAATACTAGATGAAGGGCTTGACTCAAACAGAGAGGGGGGAAACTATTTCATTTTTTAACGAGCTTGACATAGAAACAAGAACTATGCTTGTAACCTCTATTTCATTTTTTAACGAGCTTGACACAGAAACAAGAACTATGCTTGTAACCTCTATTTCATTTTTTAACGATGTTTCGACAGAGACGAAAAAACTATCCACGTAGCTGGTTTCATTTTTTAATGAGCTTGAAATCAGAAAACTGTGCTCAAAGACCTTTGTTTCATTTTTTAACGATGTTTCCTCAGAGACGCAAAACTATCCTCAGAGTCTCTCTTCTTGATCATGGATTCCAAGAGGACAGTGCTCCGGAATGACACCATGTCAAGGGACAAAACTCGGTCATGGATTCTAAGAGGTCTTCACTGGAAGGAAGAAACACACTCTAGAAGGACACCATGTCGAGGGTCACGACAGAAGTAAAGAGATCAGTCTCTAACAACCCTATCGAAGAGATCACCATGTCAACTACTGGATCTAAGTCATCAGAAGTTGAAGCCATGGGCGACAGCACCACATAATTGACCTGTGGCGGGGGCGATACCGTCTGCATATAAGAACCATTTAGGGAGGCAATCTAGTCGGGGTCAATGAATGAAAGTTGATCAACAGTCACAAATCGTCCATCGCGAGGGAAAGATATCACATTAAAAAGAGTAGACACAATAGCTTTCATGGCATAGACATAATCTCACCCAAGGAGTAAAGCGAAATCCAAGGGGTCTTGGACTACCATCACATCAATAAAGACAGTTTTCCCTCCCAAAGTTACAGGAAACTGAGGAAGGGTCCCTAAAGGTTGACTAGTTATTTTGTTAAAAGCTAACAGATTTTGCAAAACCGACACAAGCTGAGGAAAACCCAAAGCTTGCCAAGCAAAAGAGGATAAAATACTAATGGACGAACCTTCATCTATCAGTGTCTGAGGAACATCTTGACCACAAACTTGTACTGTAATCTAGAAAGGAATGTGAGAGGGAAGACGAGGTCCAGTTAGCACACCCCAATCAAAACGAATGGCCTCATTACTTGGAGGGGGTTCCACGGAAGAAGGAGGAATACCCACCGGCATGGTAGATTCTATATCAATGAGAAAAACATGGGCAGTATTGGTTTTACTCTCTAGTGGGAGAGTAGGATCAACCAATGACAAGATCAGATCGACCACTTAGGTTTCATTCTCCAAGGGGAGAATGGGGTCGACGGGTGGAAATGGATCGACCACTTGGGTGACACTCTCTAACAGGAGAGTGGGATCGACCGAGGATGGGATCGGATCGACCACTTTAGTTTCACTCTATGAGGGGAGAGCGGGATTGACCGAGGATGGTATCATATCAACCACTTTGTCAACTAGTTCAACTAAGGACGTGACCAGATTGACGACATGATCAATTGGATTGACCGACAATGGGTCCGGAGTGATCATTCCATCAACTACAGGGGGGTTGAGATAAAACTTACGATAAGAGATGGAAGTTGAGGTTGTGAAATAGTCATGTATTCCAGTAATTTCGAGGCTTTTTCCATATGAGGGAAACGGTGAGTTAGATGACTCCCTTTGCATAACATACACGGGAACTTGACTCGACTTTTCTTCTTCCCAACTATATCATGACTAGTTGACGGGAGGTCATCAACATGTTGTTTAGAGGCTAACGACATGGGTTGGCGAGGGTGTGTAGACCATGCTTCTATAACCTTGGATAGACCAGGGAAATCCTTAAGAAGATGGCTACCCTTACAAAGCCTGCAAGGGTAATTGGGCTTATGGGTTGTTTGGGCAATCTTGACATCACCAACACTCCTAGCACGATCAACAGTAACTGGTTTCTTTCCAACACGTCTGGCAGTGGTTGGAAGTGTGGATCCTTGCTTATTTTTCTTCTTCTTATTCTTCCTTTTCTTCTTCTTCTTATTCACCGATTTACTAGCTTGAGAGTTTTCACTCGGCGAAGAAGATGAAATGGAAGAAGACCTTGCAAGTGAAGAAGGTGAAGAATGTCTTACTGGTGAAGAAGGCGAAGGATCAACATGAGGTTGATGTTCTTGGGGGAAAGTGTTTACGACCGAAGCACTTACTGCATTCGGGATTACCTGAGTGGAAAACGGCAACACCGACAATCCAATCATGAGACCTGGAAGGCTCAAAGTAGTGATGTGAGGAGGACCAATGTTTCTATAAGAAGGAAAAACAAAAGGTTCCCCGAGCAAAGGGGTTCCTTCATTGGTCATATCGGGAACTGACGCCATTAAAAATAAAAATCCAACCTGGAGTCCACTAGCGAAAACAAACATCACATGCTAAAAATCTAGTAAGCAAGCAAGAAAACAAAACCTTCTCACAACGAGCACACTAGTTGGTGATGAAATCCAACATCATGGGAACAAAGTGAGAAGGGGCTGAGATAGAGCGGGTGGAAAAGTTACGTTGACAACCTTTTTAACGGACTTACACCCTGGTGCAAGCTCCCACACATAATCGTGGGTATACCCTCCAAGGAGCCCGAGTGAGTTTGGCCAACGTCAATTCCAGGTACCGTGAAGACTTGCCCCTCCATAGTCACCTCATGTAAAGAACCTAGAGGGATAGGCAACTAAGGTTACCAATTACTACAGTGATGCCTAGGGAAACAGTCGACAATCTGATCCACGCGCAAAGGCAGGGTATCTAGCCCAAAATCAACTCGAAAGGCTTCCACTCATAATTGTGGGTATACCTTCAAGTGACCCCCATAATACGCACAATCTCTACACCAAGACCAACAAAAAAGGGTGAGTAACTCTGCCAGTCTTAATGTGACCTCGTGATTGACCCTTGTGTGAGAAGGGCTTCCCAGGACAAAATGTAGTAAGAGGATTTAACTCTCCCTATCAAAAGATACTATGTTTGTTTACAACTTTGGAAAGTTATCTTTCACACCTATTCCAAATCCCTACAACTAATCTAATGTAGGTTTGCTACCAGAAAATATAAAAATGTCTAATCAATTTTTATAAGCGCTTTATTTTTAAGGTTGTTGTTACTCAAAAGGAAGAT
>ML782487.1:885973-910552 GCA_009831015.1 Picea engelmannii | reverse complement strand
AAGTTATCTTTCACACCTATTCCAAATCCCTACAACTAATCTAATGTAGGTTTGCTACCAGAAAATATAAAAATGTCTAATCAATTTTTATAAGCGCTTTATTTTTAAGGTTGTTGTTACTCAAAAGGAAGATGGCGTGGACATTATGGTGTTTTGACCGACTCGAAATTTATGCAAAGAGATGAAGATGCAATCTTTTCATTTCGATGAGAGCCATGCTACGAGAAGGAGAAAACATTTATCATTCCCAGATGCACAATGTCCCAACATTTTTTAAAAAACTCATCAATATCAATATCTTTAAGAAATGAGAAAAATAGACTGTACACCAATACATGATTCATGCCCCCCCCGGCCATGAGGGGGAAAAGTTTCCAAAATTTAAGACCAAAAAATGCTAAGAATCATGCAATTTCGCTACTTCAAATGCAAGGATGCCCCCAATCTAATATAAAGCAAGAAATTAAATCTTTTTGTTTCAAAAATTTCACTAAAAGAAATAATGAACTTTCTTAAAACAAAGAAACCCAAACTAAAAGTTTTCTTTTAAAGTGAACTATTCAGAAGAAATCTAATCTTTCCCTAAACAATCCTAAAGAAAACACAGGCTTTGTAATTGAAAGACACTCAAAGCAAGAGAGTAATCCTTCAAAACCAAACAAAGCAAAGATGGCTAAAATCAACTCAAAGAATGTCAAGCAGACTATAAACAGATCAATATAGGCTCCAAAAGTTCAATCCAGCTGATCAAAGAAAAATTGGGCATCAAAAGATAACAAGACCCAATCCAAAAAAAAAATTACAAACAAGTTCGAAGCCTAGTAGTGAGGTGCAGTGCGAAAATTAGGCATTTTCGCAGTCTAGACACAGGTAGTGTGAGAGAAGGTCGCACTGGACTGAACAGTAGGGTGTGAAAATCAAGGGTTTTCACAGGTTGTATATAGGTGAAGTGAGAGAATGTTTGTAATCAAAAGGAATTTGGAAAAAGGACAAAGAGTCTAAGTGAACTTTCAAATCCAGAGAGTCTGGATGGATCTCCCAAAGACTCAGAGACCAGAAAACAAGCAATCAAAGCAAGGGAAAGTAGACTAACTAGGAAACAATTTGTTCCCCAGTATGGTCGCCAATTTTGTTATTGGATAAATCGGTAGGTACAGACACTAATTGATCTCCCTAGATCCACCTAGATCTAGAACAAAACACATCAGAACATGACGCTTTCCTTAAGTTTTAGATATTGAATTTACTAACTAAAGAGGGATAGGTGACATACCATTTAAATGTCTCTTCCTCTCGCCATCGCCATCCTAGATCCATTCCAACACTCATACAATGATGATCCTGCAAAAGAATGCAACCAACCAAAGTGATAGTAATAGCATAAAATCAATATAAACCTATGTATGTGATCAAGGAATCATACAATAAAACACAACAAGCTTTATAGGAAAGAATCATATTATTGTATCATATTAAATGTGAAAGAGATATTACAACCATGGCCTTGATGTCGTAAGGTCCCTTCCAACTGTCCTTCGTTCCCCACACACTTCCACTCCAAGAATTCTGAGAGTATAGATCTGGTAATATTCACAATCTATCTTGACAAAATGGCTCATCTAGCCAAGCTAACAATCTCCAAAGCTCAATCCAATCCAAGCTCCAAAATCAAAAGCTACAAACTCCAAAGCTAACTTTCTCCATGAGAGCTCCTCTCCTTTTATAAGTTGAAGAGGATAAGGTGAGGAGGTTAGGATGATCCCACTAAATCATGAAAGCGAGTAAGATCCAAACCATTCGGATGCCACCTCACCATGGAAGTTTCTCCTTCTAGAAGCATCGAGAAGATGCTCGTTTTTCCCATGTATGAGCATTTTCGCACCCTGCCTATATAGCAACCTACAAACACTTCGCGACCTAGCTATGGTGCAGCCTGCAAAAATTAGGCATTTTCGCACCCTGCCTATATAGCAACCTGCAGACACTCTCTTTAATAGGGTTTTTATAAAGGAGAATGCAACTTATTTTCTCAGGAAAATTTCTTCTCCGTTCTTTCTTCAGGAACTCAGGACACTGACCCCTCTGAAGGAAACATATAGGTTTACATCATTAACGATCATAGGGATGACGAAAATAATGTGTAACAATTACAAAGGTCTTTATGTGTAGGCTGTAATACCCTAGTTTTGATCCCTATAATATTAATGTATGTGTATACGATGAAATGGATATAAGTTATACATATGTGAATTGTAAATTGTACATTTAATGATAATATAAATGCAATACAAGATGAAGAAGAAGAAGGGAAAAGAATGGGGTGCTATGAATCTATGAGAGGGGAAAGAAAGGGGGTTTAGGGGGGATAAGTAAGAATAATATTATTTTATTGCTACCTTATCTTTATTAAACCTTTTCTTTATGATTATTATTAAACCTTGATATTAATGGTCAAAGAGAGATATTATGTGGACTTCTCAAGATGGCACATGGTCTCTCCTTTGCATGCAAACATATTCTATGATTTTGGACATGCAAGTTAATTATTCTCGTTGATTCCTCCTTGGGTTTTTTCTCTGATCTAAAAGTTGCCATATTATTTATCTAACAAAATTATGGGAATTTTTTTCTATTAAACTATGTATAAATTATGACTATGCACATGGATAATTGTTGATATCAAGAGGAATTAATTATAGTTGATAATCCATGGATCCTAACATACATATTTCTTGGAAAACCCATCTCGGAGCCCTGGAGGGAAGTGAGATAACTTGAGGGATAGTTTAGTAGAGAAGGGAAACCCCTTCCATGGGTTGTGTAGGATGAAGGGAAAGAGGGATGATGGATTGGGATTGTTATAGTGTAAATTTTCTTGAGAATTCTAGGAATTGGGCTATGAGAGAGATATTAGAGCAATTCCATAAGAATTCTCCCTGGAGGATTCATAGCCTTAGTTTAGGGGCGGTCTTTGTTACATATATATTAGGTGTAACAAGGAGCCTATGGTTGGGAGGAATGTCTTTCTTCAACAACCGACTGTGAATAATTTTCACAAGATAAGTGTTCTTAATTTGTTTACAAATATGTAGAATTATTATTGTCTATTATGGATTAATTTATTTTCTATTTTGTTTAGTTCATAATGCATGTATTAGTCCGCATTTGTAATTATGGGTTCATGACTGAATGATTATTTAATTTCACTTGTATAACGCCCAATTAGCATGCATGCATTCCCAAATTGGTTAAATCCCAGATCATTGAGGTTGTTAATAGTATTAGAGAAAAAATGGTATGGCTATGAAGTACCTCGTAGCTTGACTAGTGCATTGAGGTTACTTAGTATGTTACATTATGCTATTGGAGCTATTAGTTATAGAAATGGAGTTGTACGAGACATAAATTACATTTACATGAAGAAATTACATCTTACAAGCAAAGTCTTTGATAAAATGTCCATGAAACAACTAAGTGTAAGACTGTAATGAAGGGATTTGTGGTTTTTGAAAAATCCTAGACGATGTTTTTGATCGAATTATATTGATAGCGGGGAGGCACCATGAATTAAATTATGATTTTGAAGTTCAACCCCAATATAAAAAATGTGCAATCCATTAATGGAGACAAAATTGTCGGGCATTGGGATTGAAATGCCTTTAGAAAAGAAAAATATTGAGTAGGGAGGTGAATTGGAGAGGCCATGCCTAAGTTTCATGGTGGATGAGTTGCAAATGGCATGGCTAGAGGTCAAGAGGCCATGTGGAGTTTGTGTGTGAGTGTGTGATTGCTAGAGAAATATCTTGAAAACATGACATGGACCTTGAAAATCTAAGGTGGATTAGGCGGATGATGTGGAGGAGCTTAGTTGGAATTGGTCTTATAGATAGTAGCCATGTAGTAAGGACCAAATATATGGTGGGGGTGCGTAAGTGTTTCTGGACCAATGGTTTATGGTATTCCAGAGGGTGGATAAGGTATGTGGCAAGCGATATGGTGGTAATGTGGAACACTAGTGGGTGGTGTTTAAAATCATATGTTGGCCTCTACAATGGTGGTAAGTGGTAATTATGGAGCCTCAATCAATGGTTTTGGAAACCACACCTCAATATCCATAATCTCTGAGGACACATCACATGTTTTGATGGTGTTATATTGTATAGGAAAAGGGTCGGTGTTAAAGGTCGTGTTGATAGGTGACAACAATAAAATATGTTGATCAAAATACAACTATCTTGGGGCTTCATTTAATTATCAACCCAAGGTTCTTTTTTAAACTTGCGAGACACAGATGCTATTTTCACATAATTAAGAATCTTTAGATTGACTAGTTTATCTTGAATTAATATGAATGTTTATAAACTTTCAAATCAAAACAAAACAAAAATAAAAGAACTACTTTGATTATTTTAGTCTGATTGTTGGCTACCTTGTTAATGGGTTTTAAGGTTCCCAATAATGCTCTAGGAGTGAGACTTGAAATTATAATCATTTCATTCAAAATTCTAATTCTCTTTTGCATAAATAAACATCAAATAAAGTAAATGAAACAATCTGATAGCTACCATCTAAAATGTGCACATACAAAAAAATAAAATCTGCAAATTAAAATAAAACAGAGTATATGTGTTGAAGAGTAGAATACACAACTAAATAGCTAAAGTAGAAATATAACTATGCAAAATAAGTGTAAGTACCTATTTGAAGTGGGCACTCCTTCAAACAGGTACAACAAGAAAGAAAACAATTGCTACAACACTAAAATGTATTCACAATTTCAGATTGAAACTATATAAACATATTTTTATATATTGCAAAACCTTCAAGTCAAAACACTTAAAACAATGCACACATACTTCAAAATACAGTCTATACTTCCTAGTCTTATCCTCCTACATTAAAATGCAATTGGGTTTTTATAGATACGTATGGGAATCAAACCCAACTGCTCGAATTTACATCTATCCCTGGATTGAGGATGCATAATCGTTGTTCATAAAAACTAAAGCGTGTTTTTATGTTGTTTGTACAATCTGAAAATAAAAAGATGCCAACAACCCATAAATTTCAAGGGAGAAATTCGTGGACAACCATTAGTAAGCTCAAAATTGTTCTCGATATTCCCTCTTCGCCCTTTTCAAGTTATTCATAATGAAAATGACTTGGATTCTCCAAACCTGGTTGCCATTTAAACTCTAAAAACCTTCATCCTATGGAATATGCAACTTGTAATTAATTTGAGCATCTCTTTGAAACTTACAGTTAGAAACTTTTAGCTTTATTGGAAGAAATAACTCATAAATCTCTTCTAATTTTATTACATAAACTAGAAAAATGTGATAAATTTAATCCATATTACCTTTGTATGCTAAATGGCTAGGATGGGCAAGAAATGGTATGTATGAGGATTAATTTAGGTTTTGAGAGGCTCAAAAAATTATAAAAAATGGAGTAAAAAAGGTATCAATTCTTGGTCCTAACAATAGGGTTGGATGGCCTTGTGTAATCAGTGGGGATTATCCCCAATGAAAGGTTCAAATTAGATCTTACAATTTTTGAATAGGGAATCCATTTGGTTAACAAGGACAGGACAATGTCGATGTGTATTGATTATCAAGCCTTCAATAAAAAGACAATAAAAAATAGGTAACTATATACCCAGGATCGATGAGCTGCATGGAGCAGTGTGTTTTTGGAAGATTGATCTTCGATCCAGATATCATTAGATCAGAGTCCACGAGGAGGGAATTCATAAAACATCGTTTAGTTTCCATTATGGGAACTATGATTTCTTGGTCATGCCTTTCGGATTGACCAACACACCTTATACTTTTCATTCATACATGAATCATATATTCAGGAAGCAGTTGTGGAAGTTCCTATTGGTATTTTTCGATGATCTCTTGATATATAGTATGATCTAGGAGGAGCACTTGACGCACTTGGAAGATATTTTGAGCATTATGGAGGAGTAATCATGATATGCCAAGGAATCTAAGTTCGAATTTGGTATGACATAGATTCTCTACTTGGGGAATGTGGTCAATGAACACGGAGTGTAGGTTCACAGAGAGAAGATACAGGATTTTCTAGATTGGCCACCACCCAAGAACATCACACACTTACGAGGGTTCCTAGGGATCTATATTTACTACAAAAATTTTGTGTCAGGATTCTCTCAGTTGACCGCTCCTCTTATAAATCTCACGAAGAAAGGGGATTTGTGTTGAACATAAGAGGCCCATAAGAACTTTGATAAAATGAAGGAAGTGATGAGTTCTTGCCCTATTTTGGCACTTCCTGACTTTACTCAGCCCTTTTTGTTAGTGTGTAATATTGCATATGGTGTGGGAATATGAGTGATTTTGATGCAACAGAAGCATCCTATTTAATACGCCACTGAGAAACTTTATCCCATCTATGACAAGGAAATGCTCGCCATTATGCATGCATTGGTGAAATTCAGACAATACCTAGTATGTGGGAAGTTTGTGGTCAAGACTGATCACAACAGTTTGAGGCATTTCTTGGGAAAAAATGATCTTAATGAAACACAAGAGAAATGGGTCGATAAAATACAAGCCTATGACTTCGATATTGAGTACGTCAAAGGAAAGAAGAATTTAATTGTTGATGCTCTATATAGGAGACCATAGATGTGATCGTTATCAGAGATATCTGCAGATTGGAAATCTGAGCTCTTGGTGGAGTATTCCAAGAGAAAATTTGCGTGTGAGGTGATGGATAATAGTGTGTAGGGTGACAGGTACAAGGTGGTAGATGATATCATCTACTACAAATATTGCATATACTTGGTTCCGAAGTCCACATTAAAGGAGAAAATTATGAAAGCCATGCATGGCACACCTTTAGTTGGGCATCCATGATATTTCAAAACACACAGGAAGATCAAAGAGAGGTTCTCATGGATGGGCATCAAAGATGATGTATTGAGACATGTGCGGGAGTGTGTGACTTGTTAGTAGAAAAAGTCGGAGAATACCCACCTTGTAGGATTACTTCAACCACTACCCATTCTATAGAAGAAATGGGAGAGCATATACATGGACTTTATCACAGGGTTGTCGAAGACATAGGGAAAAGATTTCATTTGTGTGGTGGTCGATAGGCTAACCAAGTTTTCTCATTTATTTTCCATATCCTCGGAGTACAAGGTAGCACAAGTGGAAAATTTATTCTTCAGGGAGATATTTAAGCTTCATGGGTTGCCAAAAAGCATTGTTAGTGACAGGGATAACCGATTTTTGAGTTCTTTTTGGTAGGAGATGTTCAGGCTAGTATGCACAGAGTTGATTCCTAGTACGACTTACCACCCACAGACAGATGGACAAACAAAGATAATGAACAAATGGCTAGAGGGGTATTTGCGTAACTGCGTGACCGGGCAACAGAAGGAATGGGTTAAGTGGTTACACTTGGGTGAGAATTTTTATAAAACCACTCATCATATGTCCATTGGGATGTCACCATTTATATAATTATATGGATATGATGTTCCATCCTTTGTAGACTTGGCGTTTTGGGATAACAGGGCTCCCAAGGCCAAATATTGGATTTAGGAGAGATAAGACATTCTTAAGGATCTTAAGGATAACCTACAAATGACCCAAAACTAGTAGAATATATATGTAGATAGGCATAGGGTCAAGCACACCTTCGAGGTAGGGGACTTAGTCTTTCTCATGATGCAACCATATAGACAGACTTCTCTAAATAAGAGTGGTGCAAAGAAACGTAAGCCATGGTTTTATGAGCCTTACAGGGTGACCAAGAGATTTGTTGAAGTTTTTTATGAGTTGGAGCTGCCAGAAGGGAGTAAGGTCCATAACATGTTTCACATCTTGTGTCTCAAAAATGAATTGGGACAACACATCACTACTTCGACAGAACTGCCTCCATTAGATGAGGAGGGGCAACTAGTACTAGTTCCTGGGGAAGTATTGGAGGTTCGGGAGAGGAAGCTTCAAAACAGGGTAATCAGATAATATCTGGTCAGATGGAGATATTTTTCTGCAAAAGATGCCACTTGGGAGAGTGAAAACATTTTGCAGCAACTAAATTTGCAGTTGCTTGGGGAAAAACAATCTCGGGAAGGGAGGACTTTCATGTCCCCTTCCGAGTGATCATGGGACATGGACGAAGTAGCCTAAGTGATTCATGTAAGATATAGTCTTTAAAAAAATGGAATTAATTAATTATTTAATGTCCTAAGGGGGAAAGTGCCTAACAAAAATGACATTAGTTAATTAAAAGGGGAAAAGGGGGAAAAAGGGAAAAAGCGCCAAAAGTGACTTATGAGGAATATGAAAAGTCACTTAAATTGATTAAAAGGTAAAAAGGTCGCAAAAGAGTCAACAAATGAATAAAAAGGAAAAAAGAGGGTTCCCTCTCTCATTCTTGTCTTGGATTTTTTTAATTTTCGATTGTGAGAGTTGATTATGGCTTTAGAAATCTTGGGATGAAAACCTTAAGGGAAATTTCTGATATTGGTTTTGGTGGTGCAACATAGCCACCCTAGCTAGTTGTTTGGGGAAGGCATCACATAGTTTTCTTCATTGTTCTTCAGTATGGATGAGGATTCTTCTTTTGGAAACGAAGTTCCTTTTTGCAACAAATATTTCTTTATAGTAGCTGAGTTTTTCTTGGAGAGATCATATATCTACCTTGAGGGTCAATTTTTGGTGGTGGGGGCAAAATTATACAAGTTGGGCACACTTTATATTGAGGAAATGGGTTGAAATACCTTGGTTGGGTGCTATATTCATGTTGTAGGTCGAGATGCCCACTTCTTGTTTGATTCATCTTTTATTTGACTGACAAATTTGTGTGGAGGGAACAATCTAAAACATACTAGAATTTAGAAGGGGTGTGCCTTATCCCTAGACCATATATTTGATTTATGGAGTTTATATGACTGTGGGAAAGTCATGTTATCTTTGTGGGAATATTTACCAGCAGCTGGGATGAATATCTCACTCTTAGACAATCATCTCTACACATATCCCTTGCTGATACAACTCTCCTATGCATATTTGTCCTACTATTTCTAGATGCAATTTCTCATAACACAAACAACATATGTAAAGGGGACATAGTTGTTACATTGGGGTTCATTGAACACCAAACATCTATAGAATAGTATATTGACATCGTGGTAATTCTATTCAAGCAACAGTTCAGGTTTTATTTTCCTTGCTTCTTGTATCATTTTTATGTTGTCCCAAATATTTCTAGTATTAAATTTTAATGCAAGTAAACATTTGGGAATTTTCATATTGTAGTCTTAGTTGTCCCACATATCAAAGCTAGGATTATTATCATATGTAATGTGAGTAATTTTCTACCAGTAAATAGTTGAAACATTGTCTTTACCATTACACCAAGAAAGAAAGAAAATTGTCGGAACAATACACATTCTCAACTAAATCTTTGAATGCTTTAAATTTTTTAAATGCCTTAGATTTATTTTTAAGAAAGGTAACCCAAGTCATTCTTGTATAATCATCAATGAGAAAAATAAAATAGCCTTCTCCTTGCAATATTTGTGTTCTTGTTGGTCCACAGAGATCTATATGCACAAGTTCCAATGGCTTGGATGTTGCAAATTCATTTGTCTTGAATCTCATCCTTGATAGTTTTCCATGCTAACATTACTTACAAACAATGTTTGAGGGTTTTGTGATCTTTGGAATATCTCTTGCTACTTGTTTGGTGCTGATTTTTACTAGGTTATCAAAGCTCATGTGCCCCATTCTTTTATGCCACAACCAACTTTCATATGTCTTCCTTATGAAAGTTTTTTCTCTATTAATCTCATCAATAATATATATTGTCGGGCAGTTGGTTTGGATAGTTGGTTGTCATTGATGTCAACCCTTGGAGAATTCCATAAGCCCTAGAGATATGGTTAAGATTGATGGTGAGTTATTTTTTATTGATGAAGTGGTTGATGTCAGCAGATGTGATGGGTGCATTTGATGAAGTCTACATGAAGCCCCAAAGGTGTGGTTATGGTACCCAAAGTTGGTTGAGGAATATGGACATGAAGCATAGTGTAAATGCAGGTAACACACTCATAGATGGATATTCCTTGGCGCGTCATTTTCGATGATAGGTGGTACGCCATGTGGTTCCTCACGATTAGGGAGATATGGCCTTGTGAAGTTAGAAGCACCAAAGAATGGTCAAGAAGCCCTTAATTGGTTACAAGTCATTATTGAAAGGGTAAAGTGGTTGTGACAAGAAAGTACTAGAAGCCATAAGATGAAGGAAATAGGTTATTATGAAAAAGTGTATAAACACCTCAAGGAATCTCTCATAAAAAACACACTTACATTGAATATCTATCTTATGAGAATGTTATGGTATAACATTTTGGTCTATTGGAGACTCTGAAAGTGTGAGGAAAGAGATAAATTTTTGGAGCTGCAGAGTGCAAGGGTTTCTCTGAAAGCCTAATTAGAAAGGCCCTCATGGGTCAACTTGAGGGTGTCACGCGAGGCACCCCAGCGGGTTGCCTAAGTGACATCACGTGAGGCCCTACTTGATAGACAGTCTTAGTCCATCAAGGCTAAGGAAAATTTGGGGGAAATATTTTTACCAGGCTGTTGAAGGTTGTGGTAGAGTTACAGGTCAATGTTACAGTACAACAGGCCAACTACAAGTCACATGTATGCGTATGTGATTATATCTTATGCTTGGGAGGCATGTCTTGTTGATGCATGGTACATGTTGGTGACATTGGTATGGTACATTGAGTAGTAGTACATCTTGGTTGTATTGGTATCTTGGTATCTGATTTGGTTGCATGGTGATAATGCCATGGTACATGCTTGAGGCTTATTCTTGGTATACTCTTGAAGCATTGGCACATGGTGTATGGTTGTCATTGATATTGATATTGATACATTGTTTAGGATTATGTTTGGTAAATGAAATCACATGTATGAGATACATCTCCTGGTGATGTTGGTACTTGGTTGAGGTACACCATTGATAGCACTTGCTTGGTATATCATATGGTACATAGTGTATGGCATGATTGAGTGATATGGTATATGGTTGAGATACATTTTTTGTACATGGTATGGTACAGGTGTTGATGTACATGGTTGATACATGGTATGGTACATGATTGGTACTTGGTATGGTTTTGATGTACATGGTTGATGGTTGAGGCATATTATACAGGTTATGGTGCATGGTTGATGCACAGTTTGGTATAGGTGTTAGTGTATGGTTGATGCGCGGTTTGGTACATATGTTGACACATAGTTGATGCACTTGGTGTGGTATAGGTTGTGTGATCCAGGTGGATATCGGTGGCCACCCACCTTTTCCAACTGGCTCAAAACAGTTTTTTGGCATTTTTGGTAATTTACTATTTTTAGCAGTATTTCGGGTCCTAAACTTCCGGAGCCATTTTGAGGCCCTAAACAACATTTTTTGGGAAATGAGGAGCAACATGGAAGTTCCTTCAATGTTTCTCACACAAAAATTGTAGTCCTCTGATAGATTTTTCTAACGATGTATCGAGCGCCCCAAACATAGATCGTATGCAAAAGTTACGCCCCCGGGAAGTTGACGTATCAACTACCTCCATCGGGGCCCGCAAACCTTTTGCCTTTTCATATTCCGAGGTTAGGATTTTCGATTTTTTTTATGTTAAAAAGGCCCTTAGAACCTCATTGTAATAATCATCTTCTTGTGAATGAGCGTAGCCGTCACATCTCTTCTCAGAGATAAGCCGCCACCATTCTAGCGAGTCTTTCACTCTGTATTTTTACAGTCTCTGTACATTTATTTCATTAATAGAAATCGTGTATTACTGTATCTCTGTGTTTATGGTTTTAGCTTTGATACATTTACGTTATATTATTGGTTATCCCCGATATCTATGTGCATTTATTTATTATATCTCCTCTCTCATTTCATGCCGAAAATAATCTGGATCAGTGGTATCAGAGTAGGTTGTTCTTGATCGTTTTTCAGTGCATGTCCCCGACGAGGTCCAAGAATAGCAAGTTGGGTCTTGAGCTTGTCTCTCTTAAAGACAATCTCTCTCACACACCCAAGAAACCCTCAATGGTGGAAGAAAAGAAAAATGACGGAGCAGACAATCCTATCAATATGTTGCTTGAGAAAGCTCTCACATGACAGAGGGATGAAATGATGGAGAATTTTCCCCACATATTTCAACGCCTACCGATAGCAACAGTCGCATCTTCATCAAGTGACCACTTTGGAAGAACCTCGCCTTTCAAGGTACAAGTTAATTTTGATATTCCTATATTTGAAGGATAGATAGATGTAGAAGCCTTGGAAAAATGATTAAATCTGCTAGAAGGTTATTTCTTTGTTCACATTTTTTCCGACAGAGAAAAGATCACCTTCACGCTCCTTAAATCTCTCCCCCATGTCAAACATTGGTGGGAAACTTACTGGGCACAAAGTTCCATAAAGGAGTCTGGAATATATGGGGTCGAGCCCACTTGGGATTTTTTTGTGGATGCGATAAAGGAACAATATTACCCTATTGGCAACTATGAGGACGAGTACATGAGATGGACCACACTGTGACAAGAGAGGGGCCAAGCAGTTCCAGATTTCACCAATACCTTTCATACCTTGCGCACCAAGTTGGGTATTAAAGACTCCGAACGAAATTTGGTTCTAAAATACCACGGGGCTCTAAACAGATACATCCAAATTGAAATGGATTTTCTAGACATCTCATCACTCGGTTCTGTTGTTAAAATCGAGCAGAAGTTTAAGCACTAGAAAAAATGAGAGTTCGGATCTACAAATCCACAACAACCAAAGTATGAGAAAGATGACCCTAACAAGCAGCTTCCTGAAAACCAGTCTAAGCCACGTGAAAATAAGGGTCAGGGAAAGACAAAGAAGGACACCGGAAAATGGTGCGATTTCCACAAAATCCCCTGGCACAACACTGAGGAATGTTGCTCAAAAAAGTCATTGGTGGTCGAGATCAAAGACAAGGAGCCAAACCCTGATTCAAAATCTGATTCTGAAAATACTAGTAAAAGAAAGATCATCGACGCAGACCCCATTGCTATTGTCATGACCGAAACAATTCAACCAAAAGAACCAACAGATCCTGAAGAGGGGGAGCACCTTTTTCATTCACGGATGTGGGTGAAGGGGACCCCATTGCATTTTATTGTTGATAGTGGAAGCCAAAAGAACCTCATCTCAGCAGAGGTCATCAAACAGTTGGGATTGTCGACAACACCACACCTACAACCATACAATATCGGGTGGCTTCGCCAAGGATGATATATTTGTGTCAACCAGCTATGTCGATTGCATATAGAATCCAACCCTTCAAGGATGAGGTATTATGTGATGTTTCCCCACTGGATGTTTGTGATGTTCTCTTGGGCCAGCCATATATGTGGAGATGCCATGGTGTTTATGAGTCTCGACCCCACAGTGTCATTGTTTCTCTGGGGGGTTATCTCTACAGAATACTAGAGGTAGCTCCGACTAGTGTTCCAACTAAATAGTGCCGCAAGGTAGTATCTCATACTGCAAAATTCAACTTCTTCACAATCTGTTCAAAAGGGGAACAGAAGGACACTACAACCACTACAGCCTCGCCCCAAGCACCTTCTATCCAATAGAAGTAGGTCGACAAGGTTGCAAAAAAGTGAAAATATTCCTTCTGCACATCGTCCTCTCATGTAGCTCGACTTGTTGAACAACCTCAGCCTCAACATGTTCATGATAGACTTCCACAAACTGAGCAACGCAACGTCTCCATCAAGGCAAGCAGCTCACCAAGATTCAAATTCAACAAACGATTTTTCCTCTCCCCCGGACACTCAACGCAATGGAGACCATTGCTTCCTAAGGAGGGAGGATTGATCCAGGTGGATATCGGTGGCCACCTACCTTTTCCCACTGGCTCAAAACAATTTTTTTGCAATTTTGGTAATTTACTATTTTTAGCATTTTTTCAGGTCTTGAACTTCTGAAGCCGTTTTGAGGCCCTAAATGACGTTTTTTTGGGGAAAACAAGGAGAAACATGGAAGTTCCTTCAATGTTTCTCACACAAAAATTGTAGTCCTCCGATATATCTTTCTAACGAGGTATCGAGTGACCCAAACGGAGATCGTATGCAAAAGTTATGCCCCCCTGGAAGTTGACGTATCAACTACCTCCATCAGGGCCCACAAACCTTTTGGATTTTCATCTTCTTGGGTTAACATTTTGGATTCTCCTTATGTTAAAAAGGCCCTTAGAGCCTCATTGTAATAATCATCTTCTTGCGAATGAGCGCAACCGTCACATATCTTCTCAGAGATAAGTCACCACCATTCTAGCGAGTCTTTCACTCTGTATTTTTACAACATCTGTACATTTATTTCATTAATAGAAATCGTGTATTGCTGTATCTTTGTGTTTATGGTTGCATCTCTAATACATTTCTGTTATATTATTGGATATCCACGATATCTTTGTGCATATATTTATTATATCTCCTCTCTCATTTGGTGCCAAAAATAATCTGGATCATTGTGGTACACGGTTGATGTTTGGTATGGTACATGTTGATGGTTTGGTACATGCTTTGTTACATGGTTGAGACACATATATTGTGATGGTATGTTGGTGATATTGGTACATTCTTTGAAAAGGCATGTGTTGACGATGTTGGACATCTAGTTGAGAGGTGTCCTTGATATACGATCCATGTGAGAGGATCTGGTTGATTATTAGAGGTTGGACAGGTTTATCAGTGATAGGTTGGACACAATGATAGTGACAGGTTGGATATAGTGACATGTTGACAAGTTATAGGTTGATGTGACAGTGGCTGTGACAATTGGTCTACACTTATATTTCAGGGTGACAGGATGCGGCAAGGAAAGGGGGTTGTAGCCTCCTTCTGGTTGGTGCCAGAGAACACAGGGAGTTGGAGCCTAAGACTTAGGGGGTTGTAGCCTCCTTCTAATTGGATCCAGAGAATTCAGGGAGTTGTAGCTTCCTTTAGGTTGGAGCCTATAGATAGGGGGTCATAGCCTCCTTCCATTTGCAGCTGGAGAATTGGGAAGTTGGAGCTTCCAATGAATGTATAAGAAAGCATTCCATGGTTTTCTCCCATTTGGGTTTCCACGTAAATTATGGTGTACTGTGTGTTTGATGTGATAATATTGATGTGATTTTGTTTATGTTTATATGCTCATGATATACTAATGATATATTGATGATATACTATTGATAAAGTTCACACACACACACACACACACACACACACACACACATATATATTGTGGTTAAAAGTGGTAAAAGTGCTCATACTGATTCACTTCCCCCCCTCTCAGTATTCCAACAATTGGTATCAGCGAAATTCCTTCAAGAAAATAGTTTAACGACTAGAAGAAAGATCATGGAGAGCAACAATTTTTATAGAAATGGAATACCACAGTTTGATGGTCAGAATGGTCTGTAGTATGAGATGTGGAGAAACATAATGATTTTTTTTTTACAGGAACATGGATATGATGTTTGGTACTTATTTGTTACATGATACACTGCTACAAAGAAGCCAAAAATAGAAGCCAAGAAGGAATTGAAAAAAAACAACAAAATAACAATGGATTTCATCTGGGAAGGATTACATGATCCGATAAGAGAAAATGTTGGAAAATTTTCATCAACTAAAGAACTTTGGGATAAGTTACATAAGCTCTACTTTGAGGAATCTCTCATCACAAATCCAGATAATGCTAAAGAAGATGAAAGAATAGAACAAGAAGAAAGATGCTCATGATGTCAGACATATTCAAAAGAAGAAGATTGTGAAGAAGGCATAGTAGACCTTGAAGAAAAGTTAATCAGTGCTTTAGAAAAATTGACAAAAGAAATTAATCATAACAATTCTCTTAAGGAATAATTAGCCAAGAATAATTCTCAAGAAATTTCTGAAGAATCTCAACAGGTCATCGTGAAATTGAAATCTCAGCTAGAAGAAGTCGAAATAGCAGCACTAAGAAAGGAAGAAATGGAAGAGAATAATTGTTTGGAAGTCGAAAGAAAGGAAGCAGAGAAAAGATAAAATATTTTGACAGATCATCTTAAGGAAAGAATTGGCGACTTAAATTGACTTGAAGAAGAATTCAGTCAAGAAGAGAGAAGACTTGAAAAATAAATCATCTCCTTGAAGATGCAACTTGAAGAATCAAATAAAACAAAAGAAGTCATGAAGATTCAAATGATGAAGAAAGGAGAAGAGGTTGAGAAGATTGAAGAAAAAGTTGTCACATTGAGATCCAAAATCGTCAAGCTTAGGAAGAATGTTGAAAAGACAAAAACATCCACATCGTCCGTAGAAAATGTTGAAGAGAAGCACTCCAAGTTTCCAGAAAAGAAGAATGAGGAAAACAATAAGAGTTATGCAGAAGTACTAAAAGGAAGGAATCATGGTTAGCCAGAATCAAAGAAAAATGATAGAGATACATCTTCAGGAAGACCCTCCACATTCAAGCCACAAAAAAGTTTCAATCATGATCATGAATAACCAAGGCAATAATTTAGAAGGACTACACCACAAAGAAGATCATTCACTCCCAGGTATGTAAATTTATTTTATGGTCATTTTTTTTATTGTAATAACTTTGGACATAAAGTTGCAGATTGCAGGGCTTCTGGAAGAAACGTTCAAGCAATAAATTCTTATGTGGCCCCACATAACATTGAATGTTACAAATGCCACAATTATGGTCACATAGCTCCTGATTGTAGAAGCATGATGGATAATTTTATGAAAAATAAAATTGATATCATATATAAGAAAGTTTGGAAAAGAAAACAAGAACATGTAAGAGAAGAGAAGATGAATGAAGGACACCTAGAATTCATACTCTCAGGTTTGGCAATAGTACGCGATCAAGAAAAATCTAGAGGAAAAAAGGAAGATGTCAAATAAAGGAAGGTTTGGAGAAGAAATGAAAACCAATAAGAACAGATGAATAAATACCAAGTCCCAGATATCACAGGATTTGTCATAATCTTAGAAAGAAAAGAAGAAAAGTGAATAAAGAACAGGCCCAAGAGATTGTAATTTCAGGAATTGTAGTGTAAGATCAATCCACTGGAAGAAAGGAAGAAGTTAGAGTTCGAAAAGATGATGAGTCCACATATGAAAAGGAATATTACTTTGCATCAAAGAGGGTATTTTTCTGAGCCACATGACTTGGAGACTCCCAGTAAATATGGATATTGAACATGGGGAGTCATTGCAGTAGCTACTAAAGATCAAAGAACCACACTTTGAGAAATTTGAGGTGTTTGCAGAGATAGAATCAGAATAGTCAGATAAAAGAAGTGCATAATGACATATTGATCAGTTGAGAAGTAGTGTTCTCATGAATGCATCAGTTGGCAATTACACATACATAATTGTATGATTGTATTCATGCAAGGATATATTTAGTACACGTTGTTCTAGACATGTGAAATTTTGTGGACACATTTGATTCAGTTTGAAGAAACATGAATATGTGATGATCATTTGCAGACGTGGAACCTTCATTATAGTACAATGATAGATGGGTCAACATTGTGGACAATTCAGTAGTGAAGGTATGGACAATTTGCGACATATGAACATAGATGGATATTTAGCAGGTATAGAAAACATGGGTCAGAGAATATGCATAGGAGTTATGGACATTTTGTGACATATGGGCAGAGATGGATACTTAGTAGGTATAGATAACATGAGCCAGAGAAGATACATATCATTTCATCTACAATTGGAATCAGTGGAATCAGTTGGTCACATAAAGGAAAGCGGTAAAAGGCATAACAAAACAAGGAAAGAGAAATAGTTATCAAAACTTAAATCATCATAAGAAAATCATTTAACAGTATGGTCAATTGAACATGACAAGTGAATGATGAAATCAAGTAATGAATTCTTTTTATATATGGCAAAGAGTTACAAGAGGAAGCACCAATGGAAAATTAGCAAGAACTGGAAGAGAGGAAAGGAAACACTTACATGTATCCCTACATTGATCTACACGACATCTCGTAGAGAAGTCAAGGGAAGATAAATCATCAAGAGATTCAGATAGTAATATTAGTAGCATACATACAAGGGGAGACATACCAATATGGGGAGTTATCCTTTTTCTCATGATGTCAAATGGAGAGAAAGAGAAAGACCAGAAGATTCAAGCACATGAATTTAGAGAAGGATTCTTCAGAGAAGGTATACTTTCAGGAAGAGTCACTCTTTTCTATCAAAAGAGAAGAATAACTTGGAGAGGAACGTGAGGAGAGAAACATGTGAAGAGAAAGAACAAAGGCATGGAAATAAATAGAGAGAACATATGCATGAAGACGTGGGGAGACTCAAAAACATTGATGAGGAAAAATGATCACAGGGGGAGCATGAGTGTTTCCATCAATGTTGGTGTTGCCATCAATGCCAAAGGGGGAGATTGTTTGAAAATTGGTTTGGACAGTTGGTTATATTTGATGTCAACCCTTGGAGATTGACTCCAACCCTTGGAGACATCCAGAATCCCTAGTGATATGGTTGATATTAATGGTGAGTTAGTTTTCATTGATGGAGTGGTTGATGTCAGCAGATGTGATGGGTGAATTTGATTAAGTCTACATGAATCCCCAGAGGTGTGGTTATGGTAACCGACGTTGGTTGAGGAATATGGACATGAAGGATAATGTAAATGCAGGTAAGACATTCATATATGGATATTCCTTGTAGTTTCGTTTCAGGTGATAGGTGGTATGCCGCATGGTTCCTCACGGTTAGGAAGATATGGATTTTTGATTTTAGAATCCTCGAAGAATGGTCAAGAAGCCCCTATTTGGTTACAAGTCATTATTGAAAGGGTAAACTGGTTGTGACAAGAAAGTACTAGAAGCCCTAATATTAAGGAAATAGGTTACTATGAAAAAGTATATAAGCACCTCAATGAGTCTCTCATAAAAAAACACACTTACATTGAATATCTATCTTGTGAGAATCTTATAGTCTAGTATTTTGGTCTATTGGATAATTTGATGGAAATCCACAGGAAGCAGAGAAAGTTCAAGGAAAGAACATAATTTTCTAAGATGCAGAGTGCAAGGGTTTCTCTGAAACCCTAATTAGGAAGGTCCTCGCGGGTCAGCTTGAGGGTGTCACACAAGGAACCCCCACGGGTTTCCTAAGTGATGTCACATGAGACCTTGCATGACAAGGAGTCTTAGTCCCCCAAGGCTAAGGAAAATTTGGGGGAAATCTTGGTACGAGGTTGTTGAAGGCTATGGTAGAGTTACAGGTTAGTGTTACAGTACAACAGATTAGCTACAAGTCATAGGTATTATTATGTGATTATATCTAATGCTTGGTGATGGTATGGTATATGCTTGAGAGGCATGTCTTTTTGATGCAAGATACATCCTTGTGACATTGGTATGGTACATTGAGTAGTAGTACATCTTGGTTGTATTGCTAGTTTGGTTACATGGTGATGATGCTATTGTACATGCTTAAGACTTATTATTGGTATAATCTTGAAGCATTTGCACATGGTGCATGGTTGTCATTGACATTGATAAATTGTTTAGGATTACATTTGGTATATGAAAACACATGTATGAGCTACATCTCTTGGTGATGTTGGTAATTGGTTGAGGTACACCATTGATAGCACTTGATTGGCATATCCTATGGTACATGATGTATGGCATGATTGAGTGATATGGTATATGGTTGAGATACATTGTTGGTACATGGTATGGTACATGTGTTGATGTACACTGTTTACATACATGGCTGATACATGGTATGGTACGTGATTGGTACTCTGTATGGTGTTGATGTGCATGGTTGATGGTTGAGGCATATGATACAAGTTATGGTGCATGTTTGATGCACGGTTTGGTACAGTTGTTGGTGCATGGTTTATGCATGGTTTGGTACAGTTGTTGGTGCATGGTTGATTCATTTGGTGTGGTACAGGTTGTGGTACACGGTTGATTTTTGGTATGGTATAGGTTGATGGTTTGGTACATGGTTGAGACACATATCTTGTGATGGTATGTTGGTGATCTTGGTACATTCTTTGTAGATGCATGTGTTGGTGATGTTGGCCATATAGCTAAGAGGTGTCCTTGGTATATGATCTATGTGAGAGGATATGGTTGAGTATCAATGATAGTGATAGGTTGGACAAGTTAATCAATGACAGGTTGGACACAGTTCTAGTGATAGGTTGAATACAGTGACAAGTTGACATGTTATAGGTTGATGTGATAGTGACAATGACAGTGGAAGTGATTGTGGTAGTGATAGTTGATCTACACTTATATTTCAGGGTAGTAGGATGAGGGAAGGAAAGGGGGTTGTAGCCTCCTTCTGATTAGTGCCAGAGAACATAGGGAGATGGAGATTCCTTTAGGTTGGAGCCTAAGAATCAGGGGGTTGCAACCTACTTCTAGTTGGAGTCACAAAATTTAGGGAGTTGTATCTTCCTTCAGGTTGGATCCTATAAATAGGGGGTCGTAGCCTCCTTCCAATTAATGTATTATTTTGGTATATAAGAAATTATTCTGCGGTTTTCTCCCATTTGGGTTTCCACGTAAATTCTGGTGTACTTTGTATTTGATATGATATTGTTGATGTGATGTTGCTTATGTTTATATGCTCATGATATATTGATGATATAATGTTGATAAAGTTGACATATATATATTGTGGTTAAAAGTGGTAAAATTTCTCATGTTGATTCACCCCCCCTCCTCTCAGTATTCCAACAATATAAATTGTTTGGGTTTCTAATTTTTTTTACAACCAACTTACCTGAATTTGATTTTATGATCTTACATTCTTGAGAGTCAAAAGTAAAAGTGTGTCCTTGGTCACACATCTGGCTTACAATAATCATATTGTCTTTCAAGTTTTCAACACTCAAAACCTTTTATGCCTTATCCCTCCCATTGTCAATACTGAGAGTTCCCTTTATGACTATCCTTGAAGTTCCATTGTCTTCAAAGGTAACATTTCCTTCATTCTTCTTCAAGGTGATAAACTGTGTTCTATCTCTTTTCATGTGACTTGAGCACCCACTGTCAATGTACCACTTATCCCTATTATTTTGTGCATGTAGTGAAACTTGAATGAACAAGGATTTTTATTTCTTTTGTTCCATTTGTTCCTAATTTCTTTCCATAATTGTTGGGGCTTCCTCTTTCTAACTTTTTATGAAATTACTTCTACAAAATTTTGTTATATTCCCATAATTATTGCAGCTATAACATATGATGTTATAGTTCAGCAAAGGGGAAAATGAGTTGTAATTTATCCTTGATAATCCAAAGGTATCTCCGTTGTTATCCATCATGTGGCCTCCTTTTACATTCATTATACAATATATTGCTTTATGACCAAAACAATTGGAAGAATAACAATAGCTAAAGAAAAATAAAATGGTACCTGATTGTGTGATTCTCTCTTGATGGGAGAGTCTTCCTAATTTTGTCCTTGCGAAGAAGATTTGTCTCGTGTGGAACATTTTGTTTGTGTTTCTTCAACCTTGATAGATATTTTGAGTATATCAACATAACTCTTGGTCTTTTCTTCACTTGACTATTTTGAAGAGGTTGAATCTCCTTCTTCAACAACTACCTTATTTTCATTGTAACCAAGACCAATCTTGTCAAATGGTGATCTTTGATGGTTTAGGATTTCATTTAAGTTTGTCGAGATATTTTCAAATTTCATGTTGGTATTTGATATTTCCAACTCCTTTCTTAGATGAACTATTTCAACTTCTAGATTGTTGCAAGCATTTCTCTTTATTTTAGTTGGGTTCTTAAGAATTCTTCAATTCTCTTTACCTCTTCTACTTGAGTTTTTAAGTTGATAACTTTTTTTTTAAAGTTTCATAAGAACTTTTTTTATATAGAATATTTATTTTCTATAATTATTCAGTTGCTCCTTTTGTAGCCTTTTCTTGTTCCTCAATCTCTCTATTTCATGTAGAGCACATATGAGCTCTCCTATAAGATTCGCTTCAATCTCATGATTATATTCTTATGTTGAAACTATGTTTCTAGACCCATGAACAGAATATCTTATGTTTCATTGTCACTATCATCAGACAAGTTGTTGTTCTCATTAGTATACATATTATTCTTTTTCCTTAAGAAATTTCTTCTCTTTTCAGTCTTTTCTTTCCTGTACCTTTTGAAGATGGAATCTTCATTATTTTTAATTTTGTAAGGGAATTTAGTAGAAAAGTTTCCTACTTCTCCACAATTAAAAAAATTCAAGGGAAGCTTACCTTTGTGTTTTCTTGACACTCTCTTGAGCTTCCTAACAAAGTTGGCTTCTTCTTCATCTGATTCACTGTTTAAGCTATCACTTCTTTGATGACTTGAAGGATGATTATGTCCTTAATATATTTGTTTTCTTATCATGTTCTATCCTCATTTCATATGCAATGAGCATTATGTGCAACTCATTCATTGTCAACTTATCTAGGTCCTTTAATTATTCAATGGCAGATATTTTGGGATTGAATCTTGAGGGAAGCGATCAAAGCAAGTTTTGCACAATGATGATTTCTTCAATACATTCACCCAATCCTGTGATATTTTTGAAAATATTATCCAATTGGATATCGGTTTCCACCCACCTATTCCAACTAGATCAAAACAGTTTGTTGGCAATTCACTATGTTTAGCAGTTTTTCGGTTCTGAAACTTCCAGGGGCCATTTTGAGGGCCTAACAATGTTTCTTCATGATCGGACACCTCAATGATAGCCAACATCTCTGATTGAGCCCCAAAAATGAAATTCCTCATTGATACCTTTCCAACAAACTATCGTTCACCCCAAACAAAGATCGTATTCCAAAGTTACGCCCCCGAGAAGTTGATACACTAAACTACCAAAAACGGGGTCCACAAAACTGTTGGATTTTTATTTTCCAGGGTTAGGGTTTTGGATTTATTTATGTTAGAAATTCCTTTGGAGCCTCATTGTAAAAAACATCTTCTTGTGAATGTGAGTATCCATCACATCTCTTCTCAAAGATAAGATGCCACCATTCTAGCGAGTCTTTCACTCTGTGTTTCTACAGTTTTGTACATTTCATTCATTAATAGAAATTGTGTATTAATATATCATTGTGTGTATGGTTATATATCTTATATATCTCTATTATATTATTGATACATATTTGTATATTTATTTATTATATCTTCGCTCTCATTTCGTGTCAAAAATAATCTAAATCATTGGTATCAGAGCAGACTGCTCTTGGTTGTTTTTCAGTGCATGTCCTTGACGATGTATGAGTATAGAAAGTTGGGTCTTGAGCTTGTCTCTCTTGAGGAAAATATCTCTTGAATTCCCAAGAAACCCTCCATGGCAAAAGAAAAGAAAAACAACGCATCAAAAGATTCTATTAATATGTTTTTCTAGCAAGCTCTCACGCAATAGAGGGATGAAATGATGGAGAAATTTTCCCACATCCTTCAATGCATACTGATAACAACATGTGCATCTTCATCAAGTGGCCACTCTGGAGGAACATCTCCTTTCAAGGTACAAGTTAGTTTTGATATTACCATATTTTAAGGACAGATAGATGCAGATGCCCTAGAAAAATGGTTAAATATGCTAGAAGGTTATTTCTCTGTTCATAATTTCTCTAACAGGGGAAATATAACCTTTGCACTCCTTAAGGCTCTCCCCCATGTCAAACATTGGTGGGAAACTTACTGGGATAAAAGTTCCACAAAGGAGTATAGAATATATGGGGTCGATCCCACTTGGGATTTTTGTGTGGATGCGATCAAGGAACAATATAGAAACACGGATTCAAGTGTCAACTCATCCTTGAAATGAGGATGAAACTGCTCTCGTGTTTTATAGAGGTGGTACTCCTCTATCCGAGATTTATAAAATGTGGGACTTTTAAAATAAGTCTATCAACGGAAAGTAAAATATATATAACAAAAAACAAAAAATATTTTTATTTTCTTTTAAAAAGAGAATTCCTGAGAATTGACCAGGAAACACACGCATTCATACATTTAAAGAAAATAAACAAAATCCCTCACATTCATCATAGTAGGGATAAAGATTTTTGATCACATAAAAAAAAACTAAAAGAAAATTATATGCATGCATAAGAGAACTTTGACAGAGTAGTACATGGGAAACTCAAATGGAGATAATGATAGATCAACCTCAAATACTTTATATTAAAAAAAAACTGGGTTTCAAAGTACAATCGAGATTGTTCCCAAAATAGCTCTCTTGGAATTTCTAAAAAATATATAGTACAATACATATTCTTTGAAATTAAAATGTGTTTGTCATAATGACTGGGATTGGGGCTCCCGTGGGCCATAAAGAAAATATGTATAAGGATGAAGCTTGTAGAAAGAAGAAAGTGGGCGGTAGTGTTGGAAATACTAATATAACTGAGAGGGGGGGGGGGTGAATCAGTTGTATATAAGCTTAAACAATTTTATAC
This sequence comes from Picea engelmannii, assembly GCA_009831015.1. Classification (NCBI taxonomy): domain Eukaryota; kingdom Viridiplantae; phylum Streptophyta; class Pinopsida; order Pinales; family Pinaceae; genus Picea; species Picea engelmannii. The sequence goes on along the minus strand of ML782487.1, from coordinate 885,997 downwards.
CTTCTTAACAATTATTAATATTTC
>ML782487.1:859762-878642 GCA_009831015.1 Picea engelmannii | reverse complement strand
TGTCACTCTTATTCATTACTTGTATGTGCCTGAAGTGTTGAATCTGTCTGACACTTGTCACTACCTGGTTGTGCCACGTGTCACTTAGCTGACGTGGTCTGTTGACGTGGATTAGAGTCGATGTTGATCTGACGGTTCAGATTTCGTCGGGATTTCGCATATCGCGAAATCGGGGATTTTGTTGTAGAGTGAACTTTGCCTTATGAAATCCTGATCCCCAAATTGTCGATGAGGCCTCCTGGCTGCCACGTGTCCATACAAGTAAACGGTCCAGATCCCTGCTTGATTTTAACGGCTTCGATTAAATCGCGATTTCGGGGTTTTCAATGTTAAGTGTTCTTTGCACTTTGAACTCGCGATCCCTGATTCTCCGATGAATGAAATCAACGGTCCAGATCTCATTCTTAATTTAACGGTCGCGATCATATCGCGATTTCAGGGTTTTCATTGTCAAGTGTTCTTTGCACTTTGAAATCGCGATCCCCGATTCTCCGATGAATTTATTTATCTCGCAGCTTCTACAGATCTGACGGTCCTGGTTCTTTCGGGAAATTTGGATGGGATCCAACGGTCACTGACTCTTCTTCCTTTTTCTTCTGTAAGCTCTTGCTGTGCGCGTTTTCTTCAAGACTGTTCCTCCTGAGCTTTTACTTCCAAATCCCCACGGGGTTTTATCCTTCTTATCCTATTGTCTCTACTGTTTCCATTAATGACAACAACCATCACTGCATTCTATCCACTGAATTTGCCAACAGGTAGAAGGTAGAAAGACCTAGAAAGAAGAAAAATGAAAAAATCAATCTTCGGTTAAACCTTTTTATTTAAAGAGGTGGAGTAACTAGATGAAGAGCTTGATAAAGACAGAAAAATGTGATTAGTATGAACTTACTATGATGGTATCTCATGGCTTGTCACTTGCTCATTGATGTGCTTTTATGGCTCTCCTCGGCGGTTGTAAGAACCATCTCAACTGTCCTTTTCCCTTCATTGGTGAGTTTGTCAACATCCTTTTTGAGCCACTCCTCGATGTAGCTCCTCATTGGCACCACGTTGATTTCATTCCATATTTTTATATTGAATATTTCACCTTCCAAGTCCCTTAGATCAATAGAAATGTTTCGCAATGCTTCTTCAATATCTTGATTTTTAATCGAATTATCAACTAGCCAGTTTTCCACATCATCTCACCATATTCAAGAATGCCATAGAATTTTTCAAATGACAACCCTTTAAATATCTCAACTTGTTCATCAAATGCTTGCTTGTTTAAGAACAACGAGTTGAGTATCAATTTCAGGTCTTGGACCTCATTGGTGTTGCCAGCTAGATCTATCTCATTTAGCTTTTTGAATAATTCCTCTCTTCTAGTTATGGCCTGGCTGCATGGTTGAACAATACCATTCAAGTATTTTACCTTTTCCTTTCAACATACTTTCAATTTTTTTATTCGGTTCAGAGAAGGGAGATCCTCCTCTCTTCTTCTCAATTTTGTCATATTAGTAATTTTAACACCAAATGGTACAAATGCATCAAGGTAGAAACCTTCCTCATTTTTCAAATCTTCTTGCAGACATTTATGAAAAGTGTGTGCTCTCGTTCCAAAAGAGACAATGCTCTTTGACATCTCCCAAGCCTCTATTATTAATTCCATTATTTTCTTGATATTCTTTTCCACATAGCCTCGGGCTGATGTGAGGAGGCTTGTCGATCCTTTTAATTTTGTTGCAGGTGTGGTAGGCTCGATCATTGCTAAAGGACTAGGAAGTACTGAAAGGGGCATTAAAGCTTCCTCTAATTCTTTGATTCACTCCTTTAACCTGACATTCCTCCGCTTCAAGGCCTCCAATAGAATTTTCTATAGCATATCCAACTGCTCGGCGTATCTAGAAAATTTGGGAAGGCCGCATGTTTTGTAGGTTAATATCTGAACGAGATTTCCCCTTCTTATTCTTTACATCTCTTTTCTCAATAATCAATTTTTTGGATTCGTTGTAAACAACAACGCTCTGAAATGAAAAAAACTCTTCTTCGTCAAAGGTCTCGATCTCAATTATTTCCATATAAGGGTTCTAGTGAGTCGTGTTCTCTAGTTGGTCGACGTTGGGGAACAATTTCTCGATGTAAATTTTGAGTTCCATATCCTCAAGGGAGAGGTCGTGGATATCACCTTCTCCTCGAGGTCCCTTCTCTTCTTGCACAATGTGTTTTATTTTCTTCCTCAAGGGAAGTTTATGAGAACTTTCAATTTTTTGGAAGGAGGTTTCTTATCTCCTCCTCCTCTTGAAGAAATTTGGATTACTTTCTTTCTTGGGTAGGTCGTTGGAGCGCTGCTCCAAGATGTTGTGCTCTTTGGTGTGACAGTCGGGGATTGGGCACTTTTCTCACTCGGACCTTTTCCTCTCTGCTTGTACGAATCATTGGTGTTGAGTATTGTCTTTAGGTCATTAGTGTCATGAGCGAGAGTGTATGAGGCATTGTCTCCATCTTCATTTAGAATAGTGTTAATGAAAGAATTGTTGAAACCAATAGCCAATAGATGATCTACAAAAATACCATTAAAGTCAAACGCTTTTACTTTTTCAGCATATTTTAAATTGAGGTTGTGGAAGTGGCACGCGAATTCATCAATCTTGTTCATATTTCTGAATATGAAATCCCCGATTTCCAAGGCAGAGGTATGAATTTATTTTTTCTCTTTTCATGGAAAAAATGCAACCAGTAGGTGTACTACCTTGTTATTTCAACAACAAACATTTTTTCATATATGTGACATGGAAGGAAGGAAGGATTTTCTTTGGATCCAAAAATCCTTATAATATTATAATTTTCCATTTGTTCTAGTGTCCCCTTCCTATCCAAGAACTTACTTATCTGGTCAGACATCCAGGGAGTGTTCTTTCCAAACAAAAATTCTTTAAAAATTGAGACAAAATCATTAAAGAATTCATAAAAATGTTGGGAGGCCTTGTGCCTCCACAATGTTTGATACCATAAGGTTATTGGGTTGAATTCACATTTTACCTTCTTGCACACAGATAATCTTGGGAAGTGATAGCAATGAGCCATCACGAAAACCAAATAAGATGACATAAATAATTTATTCACCTTCTTGTGTTGTGCCAATTGGGAATATATTTCAATGGAAATCAACTTACCACAATCAAATATGGCTTATTCTTTGACCGTAAAATATAGAATGTAAATAATCATCCAAGAGATTATGGTCGTGGTTTCCTGTCTTGTTATCCTCGTAAAAATCCATGCAATTTCCTGGAAGGGATTTTTAAATGAGCCAACCTGCAATCTTGTGATGTCCTTGGGGATGACCGTTGGGTTCTCTAGGAATTTAGGTAAGAGGTCTAGTCCATTGTCATTCTTTTTTAAGAAATCTCTGCAATCTTCACCTTTGAAGGTGAGCGTTAGCTTGGGAAGCCTCAACATATTATGGAAAACCTGAGGTGACAAAGAGACGGGGGAATGGTCCTGCAACTGGATGATCCACTATCTTGGAATGTATCTCTTAGCGCACCAAGTGACCAACTCCTTACAATAAAAAACTTTCGGGACACACCCTGCACGCACAATTCCAAACATCCATATTATTTCCTTCTGGGAAGAAGGGGATGCATAATAAGAATATGCCCTGGACCACTGAAAAATCTGATCCTCACGCCCAAAAATATTCAGTGTATTTCCACAAAACTATTGTCGATTTTCTGCCATAAGTCAATGAGAACATTCCCTTGCTCCAAATTATGTTAGGAATGAACCTTGGAGGGAGATGATATAATCCTTCATAAATCTGTTTTTAATGCATTTTAATAGGAGGTCTCCTCAATCATTTCTCTTATTAATGACCATCCTTTCAAACCTGTATGGTAATTTATTAACATTGAAATCATAGTAAATGTGCATTGGGAAGGGTACGAGGGTGGCGGGGACAGATGAGGGAAACTTGATATTTTTGTGAACCCACGAACCTGAGAGCCCACGATGGTATGAGGCGTGAAATTAGATAAGTGTGGGATGGCACAACGGTCAGATGGATTCATGTAGGCGGAATGAAACTTAGGAAGTTCAGGGAGTCCATGGATCAAAATGTAGATCGTGTAACTCTTTGGTGCAATGTCTCTATCATGGAACATGGGAACATGAAAGCGTGATCCCGTCAACTTAGGAACTCGCAATCATATAATTGGCTAAGTATGGAACAACACGGCGGTTGGTCAGAATCGTGATGTGAAGTTGTAGATGGAGGTGAGAAATTGTAAGTCCGCCAACCCGAGAACCCGCGGTCTAAAATGTGACTAAGTGTTAAAACTAGAAAGGGATAGTAAGAGGCAAAAAATAAAAGGGAAAAACGAGTAAGTGTAGAAGGGGGGGAAAGAAAGGGAGAAAAGAATTCGGGAGAATAGAAAAGGGGAGGGAATTTTTTGGAAGCGGGAAATGAACTCAATAGAAGGGAGGATTGATCCATGTGCATATCGGTGGCCACCCTCCTATTCCAACTGTCTTAAAAAAAATTGTTGGCAATTCACTAATTTTATTATTTTTTTGGTTTTGAAACTTCCATGAGCCATTTTGAGGGCCTAAACGATGTTTTTTCATGATTGGGCACCTCATTCATAAATAAAGGCTTTGATTGAGTCACCAAATTGAAGCTCCTCATCGATACCTTTTCAACAAGATATCATGGGCCCAAAACGAAGATCGTATGCAAAATTTATGCCCCCGGGAAGTTGATACACCAAACTACCCAAAACGGGGTCCACAAAACTATTGGCTTTTCATCTTCTGGGGTTAGGGTTTTGGATTTTATTTATGTTAAAAATGCCTTTGGATCCTCATTGTAAAAATCGTATTCTTGCAAATGTGAGTAATCGTCACATCTCTTCTCAGAGATAAACTGCCACAATTCTAGCGAGTCTTTCACTCTTCATTTCTACAGTTTGTACATGTGGCTCATTAATAGAAATTGTGTATTATTGTATCTCTGTGTGTATGGTTATATCTTTGATATATATCTATTATATTATTGATACATATATGTACATTTCTTTATTATATCTCATCTCTCATTTTGTTCTGAAAATAATCTCGATCAGTGGTATGAGAGCAGGTTGTTCTTGGTTGTTTTTCAGTGCATGTCCCCGATGAGGTTTGAGTATAGCAAGTTGGGTATCGATATTGTCTCTCTTGAGGAAAATATCTCTCTTACGCCCAAGAAACCTTGCATGGTGGAAGAAAAGAAAAATGTCGAAGCAAAAAATTCTATTAATTTGTTGTTTGAGCAAGCTCTCATGCATCGGAGGGATGAAATGATGGAGAATGTTTCCCACATCCTTCAATGGTTGCCGATAACAACATGAAAATATTCATTGAGAGATCACTTTGGAGGCACTTCAACTTTAAAGGTACAAGTTAATTTTGATATTCTCGTATTTGAAGGACAGATAGATGCGGATGCCCTTAAAAAATGGTTAAATCTACTAGAAGGTTATTTCTTTATTCACAATTTCTCTGACAGGGAAAAGGTCACCTTAACACTCCTTAAGGATCTCCCCCATGTCAAACATTGGTGGGAAACTTCTTGGAAGAAAAGTTCCACAGAGGATTATGGAATATGTGGGTTCGAGCCCACTTGGAATTTTTTTGTGGATGTGGTCAAGGAACAATATTACCCTGTTGGTAAATATGATGACCAATACATGATTTGGACCACACACCAGCAAGAGACGGGCCAAAAATCTTTGGAGTTCACAAATAATTTCCATACCTTGTGCACCAAGATGGGTATCAAATACTCTGAGTGGCATTTGGTTCTAAAACACCACGGGGCTCTGCATAGGTACATCTAAACTGAAATGGATTTCCTATACATATCATCACTGGAAGTTGCCTATCAATATGTTGTCAAGATCGAGTAGTAATTTAGGCACCAGAATAAACGTCAGTTCAGTTCTAAAAATCCACAACAACCAAAGTATGATAAATACGAACCTAATAAACAACCTCCCGAAAACCTATCCAAGCCACAAGAAAAGAAGGGTAACGGAAAGACTAGGAATGACACTGGAAAGTGGTGCAATTTCCACAAAATCCCTTGGCACAACATTGATGAATGTCACTCAAAACAATCATTGGTGGTTGAGATGAAAGAAAAGGAGTCGAACCCTGATTCAAAATCTGATTCAGAAAATAATGGAAGAAGAAAGATCAACGACGTAGACCCCACTACTATTACCACGACTGCAAAAATTCAACTAGAAGAACCAACGAATTTTGAAGAGGGGGAGTGCCTTTTTCATTCAAAGATGTGGGTGAAGGGGACCCCAATACATTTTATTGTTTATACTAGAATCCAAAAGAACCTCATCTCAACAGAGGTCGTCAAGAAGTTCGGATTGTCGACAACACCACACCCGCAACCATACAACATCGGGTGGTTTCACCAAGGATGTAACAACCCTCGACCACCCATGTCGGTTGTGATACCTCATAGAACCACTCTTTCTAATATTCTGATAATAATTTTTAACGTCCTCTGGCCTCCCAAGCCCGGGGCATTCGACCTTAAAGTTGTCATGCTCTGATCTGTAACATACCCAGCCATAGAACGATTGGGCTATGCCACACATAAACTCTTGCGAAACTTCATACAATGTAACATACTCGGCCTTACAGTCTGGTCATGCCAACTCCATAAAAAAAATAATACCATCTGTATTGTTGGCACTTGACCAAGTTTTGATGATACTTGGTCATGATCAACCTATTTTTGGGACTTCGACAAGCTATCGAAGGCGGAGCGCAAGATGAAGCGGAGATTGCGGGATCTCGGCCCCTTTTAGGGCTCTTTTTGGGATTGGGATTATGTAACAGCTATGGGTATGTTGGCCCATGGGTTTACCCATGCTTAGGCCTATTTCGTTTGTATAAATAAAAGGCTAGGCAATGTAAGAAGTAGTTGAGTTGTTGCAACTTGGCTAAGTGCTAGAGTTTGATCTATGTGATCAAGAATTGTAAGGCTTTGTGCATACCGTGTGTGACATGTAGAGCTAAGTGCAAGTCATTGTAAGGGGTTGTGACAAGCTGCGTGCTTAGACCTACTCAGGGAAGGAGGATCTAGTGAGTTGCGCAGATCTCCTATCTGCTGCGAAGTAGGGTTTTTGAGGCTTTGTGCATGTAACCTATTGAAGAAGATAATAAACTAGAGAAGAGTTGGTGGATATATCCCCAGGGTGGGGGTGAACCACGTACATATTGTGTTGCTCTGCTTTGTGCAATGTGTTTATGTGCTTATATGTTAATGTTCTTAGTGCTTTGATATAGATGAATGATTTTTCGATGCTTAGTGCTTAATAATATGGGTGGATGTTAGATCTTATTGGTATACATGTGCTTAATGCAAACCCTGTTAAGATCTGATATGTTTCATCATGCTAAGTGATGTTAGATGTTATATCTGGTTGAATACTACGTTGTACTATAATTAGGGTTTAATTGCGTTGTAACTAAGAAATGTATATTGATCAATATAACTTTTGAGTGCTCTTTTAAATATTAGAATCACATATCTGTGTCCCAGATAAGGTTGCAGACATCTAATTATTGCAACCACTCCTACCTCTACCTCGGGTGAGACTTCATCTGCTTCGCAGGTGTTGTCGAAAGGGCCGGTAGTTAGGGTTTTGTTGGTGCGTTTTTGTAGCGTTGAACCCTGGGTCTGCCCCTGTGCCAACAAATGGTTCCGTTGTCAGGACATGAAACTGTGATTGCTGGGAACTAAGGAAGAAGAAGCTATGTGCATAAATCTATCTAGCTAGTGCACAGTAGTCTATTGATTTGTGAATCTATGTACTAAAGAAAGAAGTTTGATTTGCAGAAAAGAGGCAATATCTGAACGCTTTGTGCTCTGATAAAGGTAAGAATAGTGAAAAGTCTTAAGATCTGGAAGCTTTGTGCTCTGCTGAAGATAAGATTAGTGGAAAAATTTTGTTTCTAAAGTATGGATCTAGATATGTTTAGTAAGATTTATCCTAGCTTGAAAACTAGGGCATTGATAGAAGAAAGAAGATTTGATATGAGTAGATCTGATAAGAATAATGAAAGATATGTTATACCTATGCATAGAAAGAATGTTTGGACTAACGAATGGATGCAGGATCCTAGAAATAATTTTTTTCAGGTTAGATACCATGACCCTAGTGCGCAGTACAGGAAAGGTTGGGGATCATTTAAGAGAAAGAGATAATTAACCCTTTGTTACAGTTGCAGAAGACCGGGACATCTGGCTAAGGAATGCCCTAGAAAGAGACCTAGTTGCCTCTGTTGCAAAGCTATGGACCATGAAGTATGGGATTTCTCTAGAATGATTGCTAAGGTTGAAAGAATGAATATGAACCAAGAAAACCCTAAGGCAGATCTAGAAACTGAGATTATGACAAAACCCCAGAAAGGATCACATAAAGTATTATCACAGATGCAAAGAACCCTGAATGACCACCGACATATCATCTTATCAAAGATTTTCAAAGAAAAAGAATGTATTGAAGTAAGAATAGGAGACTTCGACATTGAATGTGTTATGGATGAGGAAACACGGGTGAATATCATGACAAAAAGAACCTGGGAAGCTATAGGAAAGCATGTTATGATTCCTTCATTAGGAGGAATAGGATTATTCAGAGGAAAGTTGATAACCCTATGTGGAAGACTTACCAGGATATGTATGAGTGCTCATGGAACTTCGACAAAAGAAGAATTTGAAGTTGTTAAATTTATTGAGAACAATGCTCCATTTGCTATGTTATTATGAAAACAGTGGATTGAAAAAGATCAGGCCAAAAGGAAAGAAGAAGAAATCTTAGAACAAAAGAAGAAAGAATTAAAAGATTTCATGACTAGGAAGATCGCGCACTTGATTAAAGAACAAGAGAACAAATCGAAGGCAATTGAAACCAAAGAATTGGATGTAGAAGTCACAAAAATACCAAAGGACTCCCAGAAGATTGGAGTACCTAGTCCAGGTACAGATGAAGTATTACCCTTGATTTCTGGGAGGAATCCCACCAGTGTGAAGTCACTCTGCCAAAAGAAGATAAGAACCAAAATGGAAAATGGAATTATAAGACAAAGATCACTGGAAAGAAGGCTAGAAAACTAAGTAAGAAGGGAGCTAATATTGAAAAGTTACAGAAGGTTCCCGAGGGAACTTCGCAGAAGGAAAATTTGCAAAATTGGAGCTTCGCCAGAATATCATAACAATGTCACATGGCACTTCGCCATGGTGAAGCAATATAGTCATTAGAGACAATATAACTTTATATGGCGAAGCAATATAGTCGTTAGAGATAGTATAAGAAGTAGTTGAGTTGTTGCAAGTTGGCTAAGTTCTAGAGTTGGATCTGTGTGATCAATAATTGTAAGGATTTGTGCATATTGTGTGTGACTTGCAGAGCTAACTGCAAGTCATTGTAAGGGGTTGTGACATGCTGCATGCTTATACCTACTCAGGGAAGGAGGATCTAGTGAGCTGTGAAGATTTCCTATCCACTGTGGAGTAGGCTTTTTTAGGCTTTGTACATGTAACCTATTGAAGAAGCTAATAAAGAAGAGAAGACTTGGTGGATGTAGCCCCGGGGTGGGGGTGAACCATGTACATATTATGTTGCTCTGCTTTATGCAATGTGTTGATGTGCTTATATGTTAATGTGCTTAGTGCTTTGATATAGATGAATGATATGTCGATGCTTAGTGCTTAATAATATGGGTGGATATTAGATCTGATTGGTATACATGTTCTTAGTGTTGAAACTATTAAGATCTGATATGTTTCTTCATGCTAAGTGTTGTTAGATGCTAGATCTAGTTGAATACTACATTGTACTATAATTAGGGTTTAACTTCACTGTAACTAAGAACTGAATATTGATAAATATAACTATCGAGTGCTCTGTTAAATATTAGAATCACAGATCTGTGTCCCAGCTAAGGTTGCAGACATCTGATTCCTGCAACCACCCCTGCCTCTACCTTGGGTGAGACTTCATCTGCTTCGCAGGTGTTGCCGAAAGGGCCGGTAGTTAGGGTTTTGTTGGTGTGTTGTTGTAGCGTTGAACCCTAGGTCTACCCCTGTGCCAACATGTATATATATAAACATAAAACAAACAACATTTTTTGCTAATACACATATTAATGTGAAAATAATAGTAAGCCTACACATACAACATATACAGGAAATTACTCATAAATAGAAGACATGTCCAAATACACAACATGTAAATGAACACATAAATGGTACTTATCTTTTTATAGATGACCACCAACTATGTGTAGACCTTCAATTAACCTCCCAGCCATAGACCACGCTACTCATCACTCTTAGTAGTGGGTCACCCCTGAGATGGGACTAAACTCTACCCGGGTAAAAAGATTCCTAGGATAGGATGAGACAATGGGATGATACACAGTCAATCAGGAAGGATTCCCTCCCAGGAGCCAAACTATACACACAACCTACAACCTCTCATTCCCCGCATGCATGTACCACCTCAGGAAGTGTGCCCCTTCTCTTCTCAATGGTCCCTTAGCTTCCCAACTTCCCTTCCAGGGATTCAGCAAGAGGTCAAACAAGAATTATTAGAGCACTATAGCTACTACTGGTCTCCCTCTAGGAGAATCACTTCCCCAACAACCTCTCTCACCTGGAGAGAGTTTCTCACAGGCCTATCAACCTACTTCTTCTTTCTAGAAAACTCTCTCACCTGGAGAGAGTTGTTCACATGCCGGACAACCTACTTCTTCAGTCCACAGGCCTGACAACCCACCTCTTCAATCCTGCTCCAAGACAACCAGCAACAGGTTTAGGTGAAAACAACAAGAACATTCATCTAATGCACACGTGATGGCAGCAAAAACCACCTTCGGTTTTAGAATAGGCATTGCTCATAATAGACAAGGTTAGCACAGACTCAGGTAGATACGAGTGGGTTGTGACATCCAGGAGGAATATGGGTTCTATGCATCACAGGAAAATATAGGATATGGCTCTAGAAATGCATGTAGGTTTCAGAGGTACGTGCATGCTTAGAGGTCAACAATGGAGGTTTTGGATTCCTGCATGAATGCATGAGTGTATGGGGAGCATGGAAAGAATGGAAGAGAGCCCCATGAACTGAATGAACTTTCCCACATAAAATGGCATGCGCCAAGATTGACACATGGATCTCTTGGAGCCCGTTCCTCTCCACTTGGAGTTTGTTCCTTTCCCCAAAGGAACTTAGGATAACATAATTTATATCCAAAATTATTATTTTAGGAAATATAATACAATATTCCCTTAGAGTTAAGCCTCCAATATTAGCCCCTTTTTCCTAGCCTCTTAGCCCCATCCTTTTCCCTACCTAGTGGAGCTTAGTTCCCCATTCTCTTTTATCATGGTTGGTCTACATGAAACAATGTATTTTATATTAATGATATGAGTATTTACATATGCAAAAACATGATCAATGGCCTTAGCATCTAGGCTCTCTAGCCTAATCATCACATAAGCCTCCTAGCTTATAATCACTTGGCTCACCAAACTATAAACATGTTACATTTACAATGACAATTGAGGCTCTCTCTTGGGATATTACAAAGGATGAGATCTCTATGTCAGCCAATAGTTTCAATTGTCATACAACATCCAACCCTTCAAACATGATGTATTATGTGATGTTTTTGCATTGGATGTCTATGATGTTCTTTTGCACCTACCATATATGTGGAAACTCCATGTTATTTATGAGTCTCAACCTCGTAGTGTCATTGTTACTCTGGGGGGTAATATCTACAAGATAACAGAGGTAGTTCCAACTATATTCCCACCTAAACAGTGACGCAAGGTAGTATATCTCATACTACAAAATTCATCCTCTTCACAATGTGTTCAAAAGGTGAACAGAAGGACACTACAACCACTGCAGCCTAAGTCCAAGAACCTTCTATCGACCAGAAGAAAGTCAAAATATTGAAGCAAAGTGTAAATATTCCTTCTACACATAGTCATCTCATCAGGTTCTCAACAACCTCCCACAACCCAAGCAACGCAACTTCTTCAGCAAGGCAAGCAACTCACCGAGATTCAGATTCAACAAACACTTTCCCCTTTCCCCGGGGAAATCAATGCAATGGAGAAAATTGCTTCCTAAGAAAGGAGGATTGATCCAAGTGGATATACGTGGCCACCCACCTATTCCAAGTGGCTCAAAATAGTTTGTTGGCAATTCACTATTTTTAGCGGTTTTTCGGTTCCGAAACTTTCGAGGGCCATTTTGAGGGCCTAAACAACAAATTTCATGATCAGTAATCTCAATGATATATTAAGGATTTGATTGAGCCCCCAAAATCAATATCCTCGTTGATACCTTTCGAACGATCTATCTTGTGCCCCAAACAAAGATCGTATTCCAAAGTTACGCCCGCAGGAAGTTGATACACCAAACTATACAAAACGGTGTCCACAAAATTGTTGGTTTTTCATCTTCCAGAGTTAGGGTTTTGTATTTTATTTATGTTAAAAATGTATTTAGAGTCTCATTGTAACAATCATCTTCTTGTGAATGTGAGTATCTATCACATCTCTTCTCAAATATAAGCTGCCACCATTCTAGCGAGTCGTTCACTATGTATTTCTACAGTTTTGTACATTTCGTTGATTAATAGAAATTGTGTATTATTGTATCTCTGTGTGTATGGTTATATCTCTTATATATCTCGGTTATATTATTTATACATATATGTACATTTCTTTATTATATCTACGCTCTCATTTCGTGCCGAAAATAATCTGGATCAGTGGTATCAGAGCAGGCTACTCTTGGTCATTTTTTAGTGCATGTCCCCGACGAGGTCTGAGTATAGAAAGCTGGGTCTTGAGATTTTATATCTTGAGGACAATCGATATCACACGCTCAAGAAACTCTCCATGATGGAAGAAAATAAAAATGGCAGAGCATAATATTCTATTAATTTGTTACTTGAGCAAGCTCTCATGTGACAGAGGGACAAAATGATAGAGAATTGTTTCCACATCCTTTAACACATGCCGATAAAAATAGATGCATGTCCATAGAGAAACCACTTTGGATGCACCTCAACTTTAAAGGTACAAGTTAATTTTGAATTTCCCTTATTTGAAGGATAGATAGATGTGAATGCCATAGAAAAATTGTTAAATCTGCTAGAAGGTTATTTCTCTGTTCATAATTTCTTTGACAGGGAAAAGGTCACCTTCGCACGCCTTAAGGCTCTCCACCATGTAAAATATTGGTGGGAAACCTACTAGGATAAATTTTTCAAAGAGGAGTTTGGAATATATGGGGCCAATCCCACTTGGGATGTTTTTGTGGTTGCAGTCAAGGAACACTATTACCTTATTGGTAACTATGATGACCAATACATGAGATGGACCACACTATGGAAAGAGAGGGCCCAAAAAATGTTGGAGTTCACAAATAATTTCCATACCTTGTGCTCTAATATGGGTATCAAAGACTCCAAGCGACATCTGGTTCTACCGTGGGGCTCATAGGTACATCCAAACCGAAATGGATTTCCTGGACATATCATCACTAGGAGATGCCTATCGATATGCTCTCCAAATTATGAAGAAATTTAGGCACCAGAACAAACAAGAGTTTGGGTCTACAAATCCAAAAAAATCAAAGTATGATAAAGACGACCCTAACAAACAACCTCCCAAAAAACCTTACAAGCTATAGGAAAAGAAGGGTAGCGGAAAGACAAAGAAGGACACTAGAAAGTGGTGTGATTTCTAAAAATGCCCATGGCACAACACAGATGAATGTCTCTCAAAACAATCATCGGTGGACGAGATCAAAGAAATGGAGTCTAACCTTGATTCAAAAAACAATGGAAGAAGATAGATCATCGATGCAGACCCCACTGCTACTATTGTGACTTGTAACACCCTGTTTCCCCCAGTTGTAAATATAACTATATTGGCCAAGCAACTATGGAATACTCAAAGGTGTGAATGTTTGATTTGGTGGACCTTTGTATGAAAGGTCGATGAATGTAAATTCTGTTATTTTAATAGAAAATGGATATGTGTTGCATGATTGTTGGAAAGGGGATGTGCTAAGAGAGACCATGAATGCTATGAAAGATATGGTGGAGGGGACTAGGAATGGTTGTGTTAACCTCCACTGAACCAGTACTTTGTTGGATTTAATTGCTCAGGATCAGAACAACCCTCTAACCCAGGAATGAATTACAGTCAGGCTGGTAGGTGGGAAGACCTCCTCAAGAGTTAATGAGGGGATGGGGAAGATCGCCCATCTGTAAGGCTTCCAGACCTAACCATGGAATGGGAATTCAGGCCACACGCAATATTGCTAGAAAAGGCAAGAAAGGAAAGAATGGGGGTCAAGGAGGAGATCTGTGAAGAGTGCAAAGAGGAGAATCTAAGCTCTAGGGTTCAAGGAAGAACTAAGGGGATAAACCTTCCGGTCGCAGGAAATGGCTAAGAAGGTTATGATACAAGTTTATAAAAGAGGCGGGTCCTCCTTGCTTGGTATCTTGTAAACCATTATCGAGATCCTGCGGGAGGAGGAGAGTAACCTCTGTCCCTACTGTCGTTGAGCCAGAAAAAAGGATTTTATTGAAAATCATCGTGGTCTAGCTCGGGGGTGGCTAGTGGTAAATATGTTAGGAGTGAATGAGACTATGGTTGGGTGGAAACAAGCACCCTTTCGAGCAGTCACCTCACGTTATTTGTTTCTGATAAGTGGTTTCATACTCTATGCATTGAATTGAGAATTAATGGTTGCATGCATGTATTTACATCTCTATAAATGCTTTATGCATTGAAATGGTTAAGATACATGTATACGTTGACTTCATTAAGAAATTATGCCTCTACTTTTACCATATGCTCCATTTTAAATCCCAAAGGTGTTTTTCCCTGGGAGCTACCTCACATCTCTGGAGTCGGATCGAGCCTCTTGGCACTTCTATCGTCTTAGTAACCTCACGAGTTTGCCTTGCCCTATTTCAGAACATAAAGTTCTGCGAACTAGGGAGGTGTCTCCTTCAGACCAGTAGTCTGAGAGACCTTGAAATCGTGCCCACGACCTTAGACAAAACCTAGCTAAGAGTAGATCTCATAGCTTGAGAGTCATGTAAAGGTCCATGTGACATGCGTCTAGGAACCTTGTGTTAAGCAATAAAAAAAGATAGATCATAATAGTCTTGGATTTTCGAGAGTTCGACGCCTGGAATGTCAAACTTCACGTTAGTCAAAGTTACCTGAACTACCTGAGTAACAAGAGCCATAGATGAATCAGGAACCTGATAGAGGAGATGGATGTGAACGGTTCATCGGGAGGAAAAACCTATCACAGTCGTCATATCGACTCAAAGACCTACTAGAATTAATGAATCAAACATCATCTACTCGATTAGATCGATGGTTGGGAATCATTGCAGAGTGCGAAGGTGAAATTAGCAGACGTGCTAGTTCTCATCCCACAGTTCATCAGTGTCACCGACCTCGTTGAGGATGGAAGATCAATGACCTCGATTAGACAGATTCGGGTGACCACTTCCCATATTTCGGATATTGGGCCCGCAATCATTGTGAATCGTTGATCTGTGAACGGATATCGAAGGCAGGGAATCATTGCGGAGCACGAAGGTGAAACTAGTGAATGTGTTAGTTCATGGCCTGCAATTCACCAACATCATTGATATCGTCGGGGTGGGGAATTAACGACCATGATTAGACTGAGTTGGGAGAGTACTTTTCAGATTACAGATATTGAGATCTCTGATAAAGAGTGAGCACATTGGGGCCCCGCAATCACCATGAATCGTTGATCGACAGACAAGTCAGTATTGGCCAGATCATGACTGTTAGATCTAGAAACGTTGCTAGGGGGATAATCGTGAGTTCATTTGGAAATACGTGGAGTAACGGAGTCTGTTTGTGTCATCGATCTGAGAGAGATGATACGTGGTGGAAATCCGTGGACTTCAGGTGAAAGCACTCCGAGAGAAAATGAGTGTGGAGAGGTTGAAACTCTCGAAGCTTGAAGAGCCGAAGTGATGTGCAGTCATCGATCTGTGGGAGAAACGCATCGACAGATCATCGACTTCAAGTGAAATCACTCAAGGAGAAAGTGAGTGTGGAGAGTTTGAGACTCCTGAATCTTGAATATTCGAAGTGATTCACGGTCGTCGATCACAAATGGACACATGGCGCTCGATCTGTAACTCCAGGTACATAGTAATTCTGAGGAAAAAGGCATGGGAATGTTTGAAACTCTTGAACGCTGAAATCCCAAAGTGAATCAGGGTTGTGAAAACTATTGAGGGCACGCGGCTTCGGATCACTAACTTTGGGGGTTTTCCACTCCGGAATATTCACATGGTGGTTGTCTTGGTGTCTGGTCACAGTCTGCGGTCATATGCGAGTATAGAGGGATGGGGGAACCCAAAGAACTTGCAGGGAGAGTCTATCTTCTAGCTCTGAGCTTAGTTCAAAGCATGGAGACCGTGGCTAGAGAGATCTGGAAGAGAAAAAGGGAAAATCAATACCCTGAATGAGGATATTCATTTTCTTAAGAAGAACGAAATTTTTACGCCCCACCATGGGTGTGTTACAAATTGGTATCAAATCATGGTTACAACACTTGGCCTACTTGGGCTCAGGGATGAGTCACTTAAAAATTATGTTTAAAGTAAATCTTAAGGGTGAAACCCTATCTTACTACTTCCCTAAAGATTATGGTTAAAATTTTATTGAGGGAAAGAATAAAACTTTCTAATGTGTGTGTTTATTTAAGAAATTTGAATTGTATGTTGTTCATAAACTAATAGACTGTTGGATAATAGTAAGTGTTTTTTCAGTACTCAAACATTCAGTGAATCATGGGAAAACACAACCATAAAGTATGGTGACACACCATGAAGTGGGGGATGGCTCCCACAATAGAGACGAAGATTTTGATGAGAGGAGGGCAGTGGAGACCCCTCCGGATCTAGCTGAAAATCTAAGAAGACTTATGGCCGAATTACAAAGTTGCAAGGATTACAATGAGATTTTGATAAAGGAGAAAGAAAAAAAAATAGAAATCAATGCAGTCTTGTTGCAGAGCCTATCCGATATGCAGAGACAGTTGCAACATGGACCTGCAACCAGGCATGTGGACCAATGACATACAGAGAGAAGTCAAAGTTCACCTGAAATACGAAAATGTGGTCCATCTGGAGGCATGGGATGCTCATCGGGAGAGTCCTTTGGAAAGGAAACGGACAACTCCGAGGGATCTTCTAGTAGAAAAACTAGCTCACATTCTCATAAGAAAGGAAAGAAGAAAAATCATTCCAAAAGTCATGACCCTAAGAGTTCAAGAAAGCCAAACCACCCTCTTTCAATGGAGATATTGAGAAAGGGAAAGAGGCAGAAGCTTGGCTACTTGGTTTAAAGAAGTATTTCATAGTTCATGACTATTCTGAAAATTTGAAGGCTCAAGTAGCCATCTTCAACCTGAGTGGAAAGGCTTCCATTTGGTGGGAACATCTTAAGAATGTGAAAGGAATCTATGAAAAGGACTTATCATGGAAACAGTTTGAGAAACGCTTCAAGAAGAAATATCTGTCAGAGAAATACTTCGATGGGAAGACCAAGGATTTCTATGAACTCAAGTTGGGACAACTCAGCATAGAGGAATATATCAATAAATTCCTTGAGTTGTTGAGGTATGTACCCTACATAAAATATGAAAAGGTAAAATTCAAACTATTTATCAATGAGTTACCTCAGACCTACCGGAACAAGATTGAGTTTGACGAGCCAAATACCTTAGAAGACACTATCTGGAAGGCAAGGTATTGTTATGAATGGTTCGGGTGTCAGACAGAACCTCGCGAGGACTGGAAGAAGAAGAATAGTTCAGGGTTCAAGAAGAAGGGGTTTAAATCCTCGAGATTTAAGAACTATAGGAAGGATTCAAGGATGAGACTTCCTACCCAAAGAGTGCACCAGCAGAATTTCCCCTCCCAGAGTGGAAATAAACCTTTTGGATTAGCCCAAGGAAAGACTGATAACCCAAAGAGAGAACCCCTGAAATGTTGGGGTTGTGGAGAAGAACATTTGTTGATGGATTTCCCACACATACAATGGAGCAGTAGGATAAGCTACCACAGTCAATTATGTGGCTAGGAGCATGCAACAAATTTATGCGGCTTTGGATAATAAACAAGAAGACCACCAAGATTTAGTGGTGGAGATGGAAGGTATGATCGCTAACCATTTAGTCTCTATTTTAATTGACCCTGGTTCTAATTTGAGTTATGTGGCCCCTCAAACTATTGATAAGTGTAAATTGCAACCATTTAGACATAATAAGTCATGGTTGGTATAGCTAGCAACTGGAACCAAAAGAAAAGTAATAGATGTCTTACCATCTTGCCAATTCATCATGGATGGGTTTACCACCCAAGCGACCCTTAACATACTTCCCTTAGGATCTTATGACTTGTTGATTGGTATGGATTGGTTGGATTCTTATAAAACTAAGTTGGAATGTTACCATAAAAATTTAGAATGTGTAAATGAAGAAGGGGGAAAGATGACCCTCCAAGGGATTCAAAAACATGTCTCAATGAGACAAATATCATCCCTTCAAATGAAAAAGTATTGCAGAAAGGGTTGTCCTCTATATGCAATACATGTGTTGGAATATGTTGAGGATGACAAACTGAACCTAGAGGACCACCCCATATTAAGAGAGTATAGAGACATGTTTCCATAAGATGTATCGGGTCTACCTCCGATAAGAGACATTGACTTCTTGATAGAAGTTGCACC
>ML782487.1:807415-853608 GCA_009831015.1 Picea engelmannii | reverse complement strand
TATCCAACATCATTCTAATAGTATTTAAACATTCAACAATTTCACTTTCTCACAATATGTCGCAACATATACATCATCATCAATAACATTTAAACATTCATAAAATTCACATTCACATAACAGATCGCATTACATGCCTCATCCTTGATAACATTTAATCATTCATAAAAGTTCATAAGTTTAAAGTTTAAGTGTATCACTTAATAGTTTCACTGTGACTAGGAAATAAAGTGTATAGGCCTCAGGTAGTCATGGCTGTCTAAATCAAAAGGTGGCATTACATACACCCAGCCTTCAAGAAACATGTTCTCGAGGTGGTCAAAATAGTGAGGGATAGTCTCGCCGTAGTGTCTCGGCGTCCTCCCAAGTAGCAGATCCTGGACTATACTTGTCCCACTGGACCTTAACTTGGTCTACCAGACGGTTTCTGAGTTGTCGGACTCTACGGTCCAATATGCGTAACGGTTCTACCGTGAGGGTTCCCACGTCCGATGCCTACAATTCCTTCCAATTTAGTTTATGTGATTCATTAGCAACATAATGACGTAAAACAGATACATGAAATACATTATGAGTTTTATGCAAGTGGGGTGGAAGTACGAGACGATAGGCAACGGGTCCAATTTTTCTCTTGGACCCTAAATGGCCCTATAAACCGAGGTGACAACTTTATCCCTTTCCCGAACCGTATGGTAGTCTTATTAGGCCTGATACGAATGAAAACCTGGTCCCCCACTTCATAATTTTGGTCGGTCCTGTGTGCATCCGCATAACTTTTCTATCTATCCTGTGCTTCCTTTAGCCTCTGCCTGATCTGAATCACCTGTTCCTCCATTTCCTGAATCAATTCTGGCCCAATTGTTACTCGGTATTCTAATCTATCCTAACTCAATGGTGTTTTGCATGGCCTTCCATACAAAGCTTCATATGGTGGCATTTCGATGGAACTATGATAACTGTTATTGTAGGCAAACTCTACCAAAGGTGGGTACTTCTCCCACTGGGTTTGATTATCCATTACATACATCCTAAGCATGGCTTCCATAACTTGATTTACTCTCTCAATTTTCCCATCTGTTTCAGGATGATAAGTTGTGCTTAAGTTCAACTGAGTCCCCAATGCTGACTGTAAACTTGTCCAAAATCTAGATGTGAATCTGGAGTCCCTATCTGAAACAATCTTCTTTGGTATCTCGTGCAAACGGATAACCTCGCTTATGAACACTTGTGCTACATCAGTAACATCATAAGTGTCTCTAACTGGAATTAAATGAGCACTCTTGGTTAGCTTATCCACTATCACAAGAATGACATTGTGTCTATGAGATGTGTGCGGCAACCCCACAACAAAATCCATAGAAATGACTTCCCATTTGGACATAGGAACATCATGTGGTTGTAGGAGGCTTGTCAGGTGATGGTGGTAGGCTTTCACCTGTTGACACTCTAGGCATCTGGCGACGAAATGGGCTACATCGCGCTTCATGCCTACCCAAAATAAGAGTTTCTTCATCTCTGCGTACATCTTCTTCACACCCGGATGTGCGCAATAAAGTGCTCTATGGGATTCCTTCAGTATGATGCTTCAAATATCCCCATTCTCCGGGATGTACATCCTTCCTCGATATCTTAACAATCCATCTGTTTCTAGATTATATCCTTCATACCTTGGGTCTATCTGCCTCCCGCTCTGGAGGTCTGAAGTAACCTTTAAATACCAATTGTCTCCTAGTAGTTGTGTCAACACCTGTTCCCTCAGACTGACCTTTAAGGTTACCAAGGAGAAGATACGTAGTCTCCTACTCAAGGCATCTGCGACCACATTTTCCTTTCCCTTTATGTATGAAATACCAAAATCATACTCACTCATGAACTCACTCCATCGCCTTTGCCTGGCATTCAGATCTCTTTGAGTGAAGAGATGTTTTAAACTTTGATGGTTCGTTTTCAGCTCAAAGTTTTGCCCCACAAGATAGTTCCTCCAAAGTTTCAGAGCTAGCATTACCGCTGTCAACTCTAAATCATGAGTCACGTATAACTCTTCATGCTTCTTCAATTTTCTTGATGCATAAGCTATCACTCCTCCATCCTGCATTAGCACGGCCCCCAATCCTTTTTTCGAGGCATCTGTGCAGACCATGAAGTCCTTTTCCATATCTGGCACTCGTAGAATCGGCGCACTAGTTAGTAACCTCTTAAGCTCAATGAATGCGCTATCACATTCTTCTGTCCATTCATACCTGACCCCCTTGCGTTGCAACGTGGTGATGTGTTTCACTATTTTTGAGAATCCTTCCACAAATCTCTGGTAATAACCCGCTAGCCCCATGAAGCTTCTCACCTCATGTGCATTTTTCGGCACTGGCCATTACATAATGGCCTTTACCTTTTCTGGGTCCACCGAGATTCCTTCGCCTGAAATGATATGACCTAAATAGTGGATCTATGTTTGGAAGAAGGAACACTTCGAAAACTTCCCATACAATTTGTTCTCCCTAAGGCAAGACACCACTATTCGCAAGTGTTCCTCGTGTTCTCTTTCATTCCTGGAATAGATGAGAATGACATCTAGAAAAACTTGTACAAATCAATCTAAGTACTTCTGGAATACGTCGTTCATGAGGCTCATGAATACTGCTGGCGCATTGGTCAATCCGAAAGGTACTACAACAAACTCATAATGTCTAAACTGAGTTCGAAAGGTATTTTTTGGGATATCACCTTCCTTAATCCTTAACTGATGATATCCAGATCACAAATCGATCTTTGAGAATACCACTTCTCCTTTCATCTGATCGAAGAGGTCATCTATTCGCGGCATTGGGTACCTATTTTTCACTGTAGCACGGTTCAAGTCCCTGTAGTCTATACACAGTCGTAAGGATCCATCCTTCTTCTTTACAAAAATTACCGATGCGCCCCAAGGTGAGACACTGGGCCTTACTAGCCCTAAGTCTAGTAACTCCTTCAACTGCATTTGTAATTCACAAAGTTCTGGTGCCGTCATCCTATACGGAGTCTTGGATATTGGTTCTGCACCAGGTTTTAGCTCAATAGTAAAATCAAGCTCCCTTTCAGGAGGTAACCCTGGTAACTCGTTTGGGAAAACATCTGGAAATTCTGACAATACTGGATACCGATCTAATGAGGATCCTTTCCTTTCATTCACTGCTTCCACTACATAAAGTTGACACCCTTGTCTCAAGCATCGTTTGACCTTCATAGTTGATATAAAGCGTAATGACACTTTTCTCTGTACACCCTGGATCTCTATTGGTCTTCCTTCATCATCAATACAAAGCACCTTCTTTGCGAAACAATCTACCAAATCTTGGTGAGCTGCTAACCAATCCATTCCAATGACTAGGTCATACACCCCAAGAGAAGTGACGTATACCTTCAACCTGGTAGTGCACACTCCTAGGTCTACTATACAATTATCGATGCTAGGTCCTACAGCTTGTTTTTTCCCTGAAGCCATCTCAACTTGTTTAAAGTCATCGTGCTTGTAGGCTGCCAACCCACTCCTTTCTAATGCAGATGGTGAAATGAAACTATCTGTTGCACCGGAATCAAACAAAACCTTAACATTGACATGATTTAGCGTACTTGAGGATTCTACTACTGTGGATTGATGTTCGGCCTGGCGGTTGTTAACTGTTGCGTAAATATGATGGTTGCTACTTGCTCTCCCCATTGGTGCCTTTCCTTCTCTATGCACGAACCCTGATTGTAACTCTGGGTAGTCACGCTGGTAATGGGGTCCCCCGCACCCCCAACAGGTAACACCTGATTGAACCTGTGTATTGTTATATGTCTGTCTTTGAAATGAGTTCCTTCCCATGGAACCCCTGCCCCTACTAGTTGTTCCCCGAGATGGTCGTGGACCTGTCTGCACCATTGGCATTGAACAAGATGTTGCACTAGCTGCCATTGAAATCCCTGCAACTATTGTCCCTGGCACGACTCTATTACCATAAGGTGGTGGCCTTGAGCCCCCTCCCCTAGGAAATGTCCTCGGGGTCTTTCCTACGAATCCAGGGCGATGCGGAAATGTCGATCTTGTACTTCCTGTTAAGTTCATGTGTTCTTCCGCATAACGCACACTTTCTACCGCCTCCGCTACTAAAGATGGTTTCCACATTCGCACCATAGCTCTTATCTTCAGGTTCAATCCATAAACGAAGCGCTCTGCCTGTCGTTGGTCATTGTCCATATACGAAACATACTTGACCAGTTCCATAAACTTGATCTCATATTCTTCTACAGTTCTATTTCCTTGTACTAAGGCATGAAATGCCCCTACCTGTTGCTCCTCGTAGTATGCTGGTAGATACTTCCTTCGGAACCTCTCCTCGAAAAGTTCCCAAGATACCGTGTCTGGGGTAAGGTGTAGTTGTCTTTCCAAGTTGCCCCGCTAGTTTAAGGCACTGTTTCTTAATTGGAAAATTGTGATCTTTGCCTTCGAGTTGGACTATTAGTCTCTTAAGGAAAAACACCTTGTCATGCCTTCCAACCATGCTTCTGCGCGTTCACTGGCATGACCTCTGGAAAACTCCGGAAGTTTGATCTTCTGCAATTCTCGCATGATGTCTTCAGGTGGAAATTCTCCCCTTGAGTTCCTTGATGCTTCTAGATTACCCGTTCCAGATGGTGGGGGTTCCACTTCAATCCCCGCTGGTTGGAGCCCCTTCAAAGTCTCGTTAATGGCTTCCAATGAGCGTAGTATGAGGGCTAGTTCGGGCGATGGTGGTGGCGGTGCTGGTGGTGTCGGTGGTGTCGATGATGTTGATGGTGTGGGTGGCGTCGGTGGTGCCCGTGACGACGCTCCCCTGCCTCAACCCCTTCGAGTCCTGACCATATTGTATGACTTAACCTGCATCACCCCAAAGTTATCAGGGTGAGTTCCAGGACATTTCAAATTGGTGCTACTTAAACTTCGAAACAGGGTTGGGCGTAAGTTTTCTTTACTTGTCTGTAAACAGACATTACTCCATCAGGGGAATTGGCTAGGTTTGGGTTAGGATTAAGCGTCTAAGCTTGGTTAACATCAAATTTTAAGGTAGATTAACCTTACACTCAAATAAAATAATTAATTTAAAATTACTATTACACTAATTTAACCCAAATTAATTTTACTTTAATTTTATACTAACTTAATCTTATTTATATATAAATTATTTATACTAAATTATTTAATTTACTATAAAGTATTTTTAACACTTTATATTATATATATAATAATTGAACGTATACCCAAGGGTTCGGGCACACATGGGTTACAAGTGCTCGCCTGGCTTTCATAAGCTCCCTCATATCTAACCCCCAATTTCTACACATGTCAACCTTTCAACTCTCTACGCATTCTTCCTCTGTCCCACTTTCTCATCCGCCGGGACTTTCCTCACATCAGTTTTCATCCACCACAGATCTACCTCTGCTCTGCTCAGAGGTCTCCAGAATATCCCTTGCCATGGCTCACATCCACACCATTGTTCTGAGCACTTTACCAGTTCGTTTGCAGAAACAGAGTATATTGGTATGGCCCCTGATAAAATCCAGGACCTGGAGTCCAGTCTCCTTGAAATGTTGGGATCCAATCCCTTGTCTGTACATTTTGCGGAGCTCGCCCTCAGTTATGGTAAGAGGTACGGTTCAGTCCGCATGTTGTGCACAGTTTCAGTACCTTCCTTGAGTTAATTGAGTCAAGAATCTTCATAAACCTTCCTTACTTTATGGTAATGAATGGTAATTTCCTCTTTCAAACAAAATGATTTGCCTGTAATTCCCATTCTGTACGAATTTTGGTATTTTGCTTTTAATCTATTTCATTTATATTTACAAATTTATTCGTCTGTGCATATGCATGTAGTTAGCTACATATACATTGCCTTTCCAAATTGCTCACAGCCCTTTGCTCCTAACTGTGAAATTTCTCACTTAAATTTCGGGTTTCAGGGTTTCCTTATGTCCGATGCCAAGAGTCTCCTGCCCTCATGGACTCTCGATCTCCAATATGTCGATGCGCTACCTTCTAGCTTTAGCCCTCCTTGGCTATGCTTTGGTCCATGTGACCCTATCCTATGTGACCGTAGTCCTATTCCTATCGAGATTCGGGGTTTTCCCGTAACAAAGAATCGGCATACCTGAAACCCCGATCTTTGATTTCGCGATGTGTTTACGTCTTGATTAAAACGTCTATTAATTAATCCCCCCCTTTTTTTAACGAAGGTTTAAGTGTTAAGTTAATTACGTCGGACTTTCGGGGTTCATGAGTTCTCCTGACGTGATTTTCTCATCACCGAGAATCCTGAAATGTCAATCTCCAATGCACGTGTGAGCTCTCTCCTCCACGTCACCACTTCCTCGTCGCTCCATCGGGTATCGCGAAATCATGACTTCTAATGCAACAATTCCTTTGTATGAAAAAAGCCCGAAACGCCGAACCTCGACTCTTTTAGATCCTCGGACACGCGTCCCTCAAATCGAACGGCTCCGACCATGTCGGGAAATCGCGGATCGCGATTCCATTGTGCAAGAGTTTCACGACTCCGGAAACCCCGATATTCCGAACTCCGACTCTCGGGGATCTCTCGCCACGCGTCCTCGCTGATGGATGATCCTGATCGCCCCTCGTTGTTTCGGGGTTTTCGATACCAATGTGCCTATGTCTTCGGAATTCCCGATTTCCCGATACTCCAGTTGGCTGATAGCTGGTCCCTCTCGTTGGCGCTATCCTCTCTCTCTGATGTGTGATCAACTGGCCCCACTCATTGGGGTTTCGGACTTCACGATTTCGAAATGCAGAGATTTCGTGTCCACGAAATCCCTGATACGCCGATTCCCGATTTTTCGATGGGGCCAAACGTCGATGGTTCTCGATGGTTTCCACCTGTCCCACAGATGGACGGCTCTGATTTAATCGAGATTTCCTCTACGGATTTCCCGACCTCTTTCTCACAAAGTCTCCGACTCTCCCTGAATGACGGACACCTGTCCTCCACTCCGACTCTGATGGCCCCTCTACACTTACGTCATTGTCGGGATATCGCGGATCGTGATTCCCAGCGATGAGGTTTCTTTGTCTTCGAAAACCCCGATTTCCTGATCCCCGACTTCCTGGGATCTCCTGACACATGTCCTGTTGTTTGGACGGCTTTGATCCTATCGGGAAATCACGTATCGTGATTCCTTGACGCAATTGTTCTACACCCCTGAAATTCCCAATGGGTAAAATCCCGATACCTCCCCAGAATGCTGACACGTGTCCCTGCTGAGATCAATGGCTGGGATCCATTCTTGGGATTTCGAGAACCACAAGGTCTCGATTCTCTGACTTAACAAAACCTCGATGACTCTGATATCCCGATGGCTCCTCCTATGCACACTAGGACTTAAACCTTGCGCAACTTCTCGAGATCTGACAGCTGACGGGATTTCGCCCGAGATCTGACGGCTCAGATCCGTCCTCACGCGTAACAGACAGCTCTCCTTCGGGATAATCGATTTGTTGCATAAAACATTACGTAGTGTTAAAATTGCTTTCTTGACAAGGTTAAAATTTGTATGGGTCTATAGTTCCTGAGATTCTTCATTATTTTAAACTTTCACTGAGGCTAGTACATGCAACTAGTTTACACTATTCTCGCATGATACAAGTCTTCTAAATTTCCTTTGTCCCACTGCGCATTGGCAGTTCCTCATTTAGGTAAGTTCGGGATGAAGTAGGCCTTTTCAAGGTCCTGCAAATGTCCTTTTGCATTTTTATTTGGTATAATTCGTGTAGTTATTAATTCTTACCAACTTCAAGCCTTAGACAGAAGTTTCCCTCGACATTTTATCGATTTCAGATGTCTAATTTACCCAAAAATTCATCGACAATTATTGCTCAAATAAAATTAAATTATCATCTCTGTTTTTCATGCTTAATAGCTTTATTCGGGCTACTTTAAGGATAGTCATTTTGTGGGAAGTGATCCTTCCAACTATCCAGTTTGCTACCACTATTTTAAAGGCATTCCTTCGAATGTTCATACTAAAAATGTGGTGGCCATACATGATCCAGTTACAGGGTATTACCTAAAGCTATTGCTTGTGATATATGAGATTATTTGCTTGGATAACTTAGGGGTACTACCTAAGTATATTTTCGGATACCGTATCAGTCATGTCGGGTCAAACTGAACGTGTTTTGTTTGTAGTTTAAGCATGGCTAGAGTTAACACTCAGGGTTTTGGCCCTTAGGCCCAGATTTCGAACTAAGACGCTCTGATACCATATGTAACAACCTAATACTTCCAAACATCATTAAATTTCATAAACATTTTATTTGGTAAACTGAAACAATAACTTCTTAGCATAATAGTGATTCTCATAACAACAACTTCAGTAACTTAGATTTATCAATAAATATTGATTTCATGACAGAAAGAAATAAATACATAACTTAACAAAGTACCTGGTTCTGATGCTAATTTATGTTGCCTATGTGCCTTGTTGCTGCCTTCCTGCTACCTGCTACCAAATCAATCCTGCCACAAACAGGAAAATAACTGCCCAAAACTACTGCCCTCCCTGCCAACTAGGAAAACTACCTAGCTCCAGGATATCTATAGATATTCTGGCCCTCCGTGCCCAAAACCTCCAACAACTCAGTGCCTCCACTAATCAAAAGCCACAGTCCCAAAACTCTGTGCTCACAGCAAGTCCAAAAGTCCTCAGAAAATCTCCCCTCTGTCGAATGATCCTCCCGTCAACCTTCCCCTTTCCCTTATTCCTCCTTCACCGACTCATGCAGTTACTCCTCCAACCACCCTCCGTGCTTGTCCCTTCTCCCTCTTTAAATGTTTTATCTTCTCGGGATTCATAGGCTCCCTCTCTGCATACACAACCATTTTTTAACATTTTTCATTGATCTTTTAAATTTATTTCTCAGGTCATTAAATGTGATCTGTAGTTAGAGTATTACTTAATTAATCACAATTATTCTCTTTAATCAATTTTACTTTATAATCTTTAAGTATTTATTTAACTAGGGTCGTTACACTACCAATTCCAAAATGGAAATGGGAAACCATTTCCATGGATTTCATCACCGGATTACCAAGACCGACTAAGCATAATGATGTCATCATGGTAGTGGTGGAAAAATTGAGTAATTTTGCTCACTTCCATCCTGTCAAGTAGACTTGCAAGGAAATAGATATTGTCAACATCTTCATGAAGGAGATATTCAGAATGCATGGCATGCCTAGAGAGATTATATCCGACAAAGACACAAAATTCACTTCAAGATTTTGGAAATCCTTGATGGTTGGTCTTGAGACTAAACTGTTGTTTAGCACATCCTATCACCCCCAAACTGCTTGACAAATAGAAAGAGTAAACCAAATATTAGAATACATGTTAAGAATTCATGTAATGAATCAACCTAAGAAGTGGGAAGACTACCTACCATTGGTAGAATTTGCATACAACGACGGTTATCAAGAGTCTCTAAAGATGATCCCTTTTGAAGCCCTCTATGGTAGATAGTGCAAGATTCAAATCAACTTGAGTGATCCAGTGGATAGAATTATAATCGGACCAGACATGCTAAAAGAAATGGAGCAACAAGTGATTAAGATAAAACAAAATCTGAAAATTGCTCAGAATAGAAAAAATAGCTACGCCAACTAAAAGGGAACCCCCAGAGAGTTCAAGACAAGAGGCCATGTCTATCTCAGAGTTAGACCCAGGAAGATTTCCCTGAGAATGAGATCTTGTGCCAAGATGGCAGCTCGGTATTGTGGACCCTTTGAATCCTTAGATAGAGTGGGACCTGTAGCCTATAGGCTAGCACTCCCTCCCACAGTAAAGGCACATAATGTTTTCCATGTTTCATTATTGAATAAATATGTACATGATTATAATCATATAATTACTGGTCTATGATCCAGGTGGATTCGGAGGGATAATTCTTTCTAGAACCTCAATGCAT
Source organism: Picea engelmannii (assembly GCA_009831015.1). Classification (NCBI taxonomy): domain Eukaryota; kingdom Viridiplantae; phylum Streptophyta; class Pinopsida; order Pinales; family Pinaceae; genus Picea; species Picea engelmannii. Next base: position 843,629 of record ML782487.1, on the reverse strand, counting down.
AATAGACAAGAAGGAAACCTCACTCAGGAACCGAACCATTGTACAGGTCAAGGTGCAGTGGAAACACTTTGGCCCAGATGAGGCTATGTGGGAAATGGAGGATGCCATGAGACAATCATATCCGATTTTGTTTACTCTTGAATATACCTATCATGCTGCCATATAGAACATCGAGGATCATGTTCCTTTAAGGGGGAGGGAATTGTAACACCATATTTCCCCCAGTTGTAAATATAACTATATTGGCCAAGGAACTATGGAAAACTCAAAGGTGCGAATGTTTGATTTGGTGGACCTTGGTATGAAAGGTCAATGAATGCAAATTATGTTATTTTAATAGAAAATGGATACGTGTTGCATCATTTTTGGAAAGGGGATGTGCTAAGAGAGACCACGAATTCTATGAAAGAGATGGTGGAGGGGACTAGGAATGGTTGCGTTAACCTCCAATGAACCAGTACTTTGTTGGATTTAATTTCTCAGGATAGAAACAACCCTCTGAACCAAGAATGAATTACAGTCAGGTTGGTAGGTGGGAAGACCTCCTTAGGAGTTAATGAGGGGATGGGGAAGACTGCCCATATGTAAGGATTCCAGACCTGACCACGGACTGGGAATTTGGGCCACATGCAATCTTGCTAGAAAAGGCAAGAAAGGAAAGTGTGGGGGTCAAGGACGAGATCTGGGAAGAGTACAGAGAGGAAAATCTAAGATCTGGGGTTCAAGGAAGAACTATGGGGATAAACGTTATGGTTGCAAGAAATGGCTAAGAAGGTTATGATACAAGATGATAAACGAGGTGGGTCATCCTTGCTTGGTATCTTGTAAACCATTGTCGAGATCCTGTGGGAGGAGGAAAGCAACCTCCATCCCTACTATCGTTGAGCCAGAAGAAAGGATTCTTTTGAAAAGCATCGTGGTCTAGCTCAGGAGTGGCTAGTGGTAAATCCGTTAGGAGTGATTGAGCCTATGGTTGGGTGGAAATGGGCACCCTTTCCAGCATTCGCCTCACATTATTTGTTTCTGATAAGTGTTTTCATACTCTATGCATTGAATTGGAAATTAATGGTTCCATGCATGTATTTACATCTCTATAAATGTTTTCTGCATTGAAATGGTTAAGATAAGTGTATACGTTGACTTCCTTAAGAACTTATGCCTCTACTTTTACCATATGCTCCAGTTTAACTTGCGAAGGTGTTTTTCCCAGGAGCTACCTCACAAATCCAAAGTCAGATTGGACCTCTTGGCACTGCTACCGTCTCGGTAACCTCATGAGTTTACCTTGCCCTATTTCAGAACTTAAAGTTCTATGAGTTACGGATGCATCTCCTTCAGAACAATAGTCTGAGAGACCTTGAACTCGCACCCACGACCTTATTCAAAACTCAGCTAAGAGTAGAGATCATAGCTCGATAGTCATCTAAAGGTCTATGTGACCTAGGTCTAAGAACCCTCACTAAGCTCGAAAGGAGCTAGATCATAATGGTCTCAGAGTTTCAGAGTTCGACGCCTGGAATGTCAAACTTCACGTTAGTCAAAGTTACCCGAACTCCTTGAGTAACAAGAACCATAAATGAATCAATAACCTGACAGAGGATATGTATGTGAACCATTCATCGAGAGGAAAAACCCATCACAATCGTCAGATTGAATCAAAGACCCACTGGAATTAAAGAATCAAACATCAACCGCTTGATTAGATCGATGGTTGGGAATCATTACAAAGTGCGAAGATGAAATTAGCGAGCACGCTAGTTCTCAACCCGCAATTCATCAGTTTCATTGATATTGTTGGGGATGGAAGATCAACGACTTCGATTAGATGGAGTCAGGAGAGCACTTCCCGGATTTCAGATATTGGGCTCGCAATCACTGTGAACTGTCGATCTGTGAACAAAGATCGAAGGTGGGGAATCATTTCAGAGTATGAAGGTGAAACTAGCGGACGTTCTAGTTTGCGGTATGTAATTACCAATGTCGTTGATCTCATCGGGGTGGGGAATTAACAACCATGATTAGACTAAGTTGGGTGATTACTTTTCAGATTGCAGAGATTGATCTCTCTGATAAAGAGCAAGCATGTTGGGGCCCTGCAATCACAGTGAATCGTCGATTGGCGGATAAGTCGATATTGGCCAGATCATGAGTGTCAGATATAGAAAAGTTGTTAAGCGGATAGTCGTGAGTTCCTTTGGAAATCCGTAGAATAACGGAGTTTGTTGGTGTCATCGATCTGAGAGAGTGGATACATGGTGAAAATCCGTGGACTTCGGGTGAAAGCACTCCGGGAGAAAATGAGTGTGGAGAGGTTGAAACTACCGAAGCCCGAAAAGATGAAGTGATGTGGATTCGTCGATCTGTGGGAGACACACATCACCAAATATTCAAATTTGGGTGAAAGCACTCTGGGAGAAAGAGAGTGTGGAGAGGTTGAGACTCCTGAAGCCCGAATATCTGAAGTTATTCACAGTTTTTTATCACGAAGTAATGCGTGGCGCTCGATCTGTAACTCTGGCTATGAAGTACTTTAGAGGAAAAAGGTGTGGGAATGTTTGAAACTCTCGAATGTCAAAAACCCAAAGTGAATCACGGTCATTGAAACTATTGAGGGCACGCAACGTCGGATCACGAACTTCGAGGGTTTGCCACTTCGGAAGATTCGCGTGGTGGTTTTCTTGGTGCCTATTGTCTTGGCGTCTGGTCATAGCCTGTGGTCATATGTGAGTATAGAGGGATCATAGAACCCAAAGAACTTGGGAGATACTATCTTCCATCTCTGAGCTCAGTTCGAAGCATGGAGACCCTGGTTGGAGAGCTCTAGAAGAGCAGAAGGGAAAATCAATACCCTGAATGAGGATATTGATTTTCTTAAGAAGAACAAAAATTTTACGCCCCACCATGGGTGTGTTACATGACCCAAACAATTCAACCATAAGAACCAACAAATCCTAAAGAGGGGGAGCTCCTTTTTCATTCACAAATATGGGTGAAGGGGACCCCTCTGCATTGTATTATTGATAGAGGAATCCATAAGAACCTCATCTCAGCAAAGTTTGTCAAGCAGTTGGGATTGTTGATAACACCACACCTGCAACCATACAACATCGAGTGGCTTTGTTAGGTATGTGATATTTGTTTCAACCAACAGTGTTGATTTTCATATGACTTCCATCCCTTCAAGGATGAGGTATTATGTGTTGTTGCCCTGTTGGAAGTTTGCGACGTTCTTTTGGGCCAACCATATATGTGAAAGCACCATGCTATTTATGAGTCTCGACCATGTCGTGTCATTTTTTCTCTAGGGGGTCATATCTACAGGATACCAGAGGTAATTCGAACTACCATCCCACCTAAAGAGTGCTACAAGGTAGTATCTCATACTAAAAAATTTAGCTTCTTCCCAATTTGTTCAAAAGGTGAACAAAAGGACACTGCAACCACTTCAGCCTCAGTCCAAGAACCTTCTATCCAACAGAAGAAGGTTGACATGATTGAAGCAAAGCATAAAGATACCTTTTGCAGATACTCATCTCATCAGGTTCTCGACAACCTCCCACAACCCAAGCATCACAACTTCTCCAACAAGGCAAGCAACTCACCAAGATTCACATTCAGCAAATGCTTTCCCCTTTCCCCCGAGAACTCAATGCAATGGAGACCATTGCTTCTTAATGAGGGAGGATTGATCCAGGTGGATATTGGTGGCCACCAACCTATTCCAATTGGCTCAAAATCATTTGTTGGCAATTCACTATTTTTAGTAGTTTTTCAGTTCCAAAACTCTCGGCGGCTATTTTGAGGGAAGAAACGATGTTTTTTCACGATTGGGCACCTCAATCATGGATGAATTACTTGATTGATACCCAAAAATGAATCTCCTCATAGATACATTTCCAATGAGCTATCGTGTGTCCCAAACAAAGATCATATGTCATAGTTACGCCCCCGGGAAGTTGATACACCAAACTACCCAAAACGGGATCCACAAAATTGTTGGCTTTTCATCTTTTGGGCTTAGGGTTTTGGATTTTATTTATGTTAAAAATTCATTTGGAGCCTCATTGTAACAGCCATCTTCTTTTGAATGTGAGTATTCGTCACATCTCTTCTGAGAGATAAGCTTCCGCCATTCTAGCGAGTCGTTCACTTTGTATTTCTACATTTTTTACATTTCGCTCATTAATAGAAATTGTGTATTATTGTATCTCTGTTTGTATGGTTATATATCTTATATATTTATGTTATATTATTTATACATATCTGTACATTTCTTTATTATATCTCTTCTCTCATTTCGTCTTGAAAATAATCTAGATTAGTGGTATCAGAATAGGTTGTTTTTAGTCATTTTTCAGTGCATGTCCCCAACAAGATCTGAGTATAGCAAGTTGGATCTCAAGCTTGTCTCTCTTGAGGAAAATTGCTCTCACACACCCAAGAAAACCTCCATGGAGGAAGAAAATGAAAACAACACAACAAAAAATTATATTAATATGTTGCTTGAGCAAGTTGTCACGCAACAAAGGGACAAAATGATGGAGAATTTTTCCCACATCTTTCAATGCTTGTCGATAAAAATAGACGTGTTGTCATAAAGAGACCACTTTGGAGGCACCTCACTTTTCAAGGTACAAGTTAATTTTGAATTTCGTGTATTCGAAGGACATATAGATGTGGATGCCCTAGAAAAATGGTTAAATCTACTAGAAGGTTATTTCTTTGTTCGCAATTTATCTGACAGGGAAAAGATCACCTTTGCACTCCTTAAGGATCTCCCCTATGTCAAACATTGGTGGGAAACTTATTGGGAGCAAAGTTCCACAGAGGAGCCTGGAATATATGGGGCCGAGCCCACTTGGGATTTTTTTGTGGATGTAGTCAATGAACAATATTACCATGTTGGTAACTATGACGACCAATACATGAGATGGAACACACTACGACAAGATAGGGGCCAATCAGTTTTGGATTTCACAAGTAATTTGCATACCTTCTGCACCAATATGGGTATCAAAGACTCTGAGTGGAATCTGGTTTTGAAATACTGCAGGGCTCTGCATAGTTACATCCAAACCAAAATGGATTTCATGGACATCTCATCATTGGGAGTTGCCTATTGATATGTTGTCAAAATCGAGAAAAAATTTAGGCACCAAACTAAATGAGAGTTTGGGTCTACAAATCCACAACAACCAAAGTATGATAAAGAAGACCCTAACAAACAACCTCCAGAAAACCCATCCAAGCCACAGGAAAAGAAGGGTAACATAAAGACAAATAAGGACACTACAAAGTGGTGTGATTTCCACAAAATACCCTGGCACAACACTGATGAATGTCCAATCATTGGTGGCCTATATCAAAGAAAAGGAGTCGAACCCTGATTCAGAATCTGATTAGGAAAATAATGGAAGAAGACAGATAATCGATGCAGAACCCACTGCTACTGTCGCGGCTGCAAAAATTCAACCAGAAGAACCAACAAATCCTGAAGTGGGAGACCATATTTTTCATTCACAGATGTGGGTGAAGGGGACCCCGCTGCATTTTATTGTTGATAATGGAAGCTAGAAGAACCTCATCTCAGCAGAGGTCATCAAGAAGTTGGGATTGTGGATAACACCACACTCGCGACCATACAACACTGGGTGGATTCACTAGGGACGATATCTTTGTGTCATCCAACAGTTTTGATTGTCATACAACATCCAACTCTTCAAGGATGAGGTATTATGTGATGTTGCCTCACCGAATGTCTGTGATGTTCTTTTGGGCCAGCCATATATGTGGAAGAACCATGTTATTTATGAGTCTCAACCCCGTATTTTCATTGTTACTATGGAGGGTCATCTCTATAGGATACCAGAGGTAGTTCCAACTACTGTCCCACCTAAATAGTGTCGCAAGGTAGTGTCTCATACTACAAAATTCATCTTCTTCACAATCTGTTCAAGAGGTGAACATAAGGACATTGCAGACACTATAGCCTTAGTCTAAGCATCTTCTATCCAGTAGAAGCATGTCAAAAATATTTAATAAAATAGAAAATATTCCTTTTGCACACAATCATCTCATCAGTTTCTCGACAACCCCCCACAACCCAAGCAACGCAACTTCTCCAACAAGGCAAGCAACTCACCAAGATTAAGATTCAGCAAACGGTTTACCCTCTCCCCCGGGAACTCAACCCAATGGAAACCATTGATTCCTAAGGAGGGAGGATTGATCCAGGTGGATATCGATGGCCACCCACCTATTCCAACTAGCTCAAAACAGTCTGTTGGCAATTCACTATTTTTAGCAGTTTTTCGGTTTCGAAACTTTTGGGGGCCATTTTGAGGGCCTAAAAAAATATTTTTCATGATCGGGAACCTAAATGATAGTTGACGACTCCGATTGAGCCCCCAAAATGAAGCTTCTTGTCAATACCTTTATAATGAGCTATCATGTGCCCCAAATGGAGATTGTATGCCAACATTATGCCCCCGGGAAGTTGATACACCAAACTACCCAAAACGGGGTCCACAAAACTATTGGATTTTCATCTTCTGGGATTAGGGTTTTTTGTTTTCTTTATGTTAAAAATGACTTTGGAGCCTCATTCTAACAATCATCTTCTTGTGAATGTGAGTATCCATCACATATCTCCTCAGAGATAAGCTGCCACCATTCTAGCGAGTCTTTCACTCTGTAGTTCTACAGTTTTGTACATTTTGCTCATTAATAGAAATGTGTATTACTGTATCTTTGTGTATCAATTTATCTCTGATATATATATGTTATATTATTGATACATCTCTATACATTTCTTTATTATATATCCACTCTCATTTCATGTCGAAAATAATCAGGATCACAATCTCATCCACACGAAGAAAATAGGTTGCAATATTCTCCTCTTCATTCATATTAAGGGTATCAAATTGCCCTCTATGGGTTTACAACTTTTCCTTCTTGACGTCGTCATATCCTTCATATATTTCCTCTAACTTGTCCCACATCTCTTGTTGAATAATAATGCATGAATTTGAAAAATATTGATTCTGCTAGACTGCACATAATTGCATTATTGGCTTTAGAATTATTGTCACTGAGCCTCTTTCCAGTTGTATCTACAGGTGGAGTAGTTGGGGTTCTGTAACCATTCTCAACTACATTCCAAATGTCAAATCCAAGTGCCATCAAATAGGTTTCCATTCTTATACTCCAGAAAACATAATTTGATCCATCAAATAAAGGAGATTTGTTTGTGGAAAATCCTTCTTGTTTATCCCTTTGTGTTGGAGGGATTTACCTTCCAGTGGTTAGATTGATCTTGAAGGAACCTTATTTGATACCGATTGTTTCCACACTTACTTATACTGAGAGGGGTGATGAATCAATATAAGACTGTTTTCTTTTCTTGCAATATTTATCAATTTATTATCTTAGTGTCCATAAGAAATTAATGATAAATGTATATACAACCATACAATCCATAGTACACAAAGATTTAATGTGGAAACCCAAATGGGATAAAACCAAAATACTTATCTTTATAATGTCATGTAGACATCGACCTACTTATTACAATATTTGAAGGAACCTACCTGTTGCTACAATATTTGTAGGCACCAACCTACACTTACAATATTTGCAAGAACTAACCTATAGGAGACACCAGTCTCCTTAGTTGAGAACCAACCCAACAATGCTTATAGGCACCAACCTACAAAAGAAATATTTGCAGGAACCAACCCACATGAGACAAAAATCCCCCTAGAAGAGCACCAAAGTCTTCACCTGCACAAAATTGTTGCTTTGTCTTTATTGTCACATCACTTCTCCACTAGTTTATAATTTGTTGATTTCAAAATTTCCTTACCCCTTGCACCTCCCAACCACCCTTAGACAATCACATTCTTCCTTCATTCATTTTCTGTCACTCGAAAACCTATGAGCCTCAACCTTCTCACTCTCACATACTTGAACCTCAGGGCCTCTTCATCTCTTCCACAATTCGCACACACACTTCCTTTTTTCACTCTTCCACTCTCGGTTCTACAACATCAAAACTTCTTCTTCTAAAAATAATCAGGGTATCATTATTTATAGTGAGCCCATACACTAAAATTTGTACACATATGCTAGAAATTGTGATCAACATGTTAGCTGCAACTTCCTTTGAATCTTCCTCAAAACTAGGTTTCAAAAATCCTTTGAAACTAGAACAAGCCCCCTTGTTTCATCCCCGATCTATTCATAGACCACACAACATGAATTCAATGCTCAATATACATCATATCGTATCTTCTTAATTAAATCTCAACCATTGATCTCGTTTTGTTCACTAGTTGATCAGGACCACCAAGGATTGAAACACACAACGTACCCATCAACACTCAACATATGTCAAATCATGTCCTTCACTCCATCGTAACCATCGATATTTTTTTCTGGCCAGTGGAACACACTGCAAATATTCATCACTTAGAAATCATCTGATCATCCTTCATATTAACCTTAGTTGTTGATCCAATTCCTGCATTCCCTATATTTCGAGACCACTAGGGCATCGAGCCTCGGGGTTATCAAACCCCCAACCTTTAACCATAAAATTTCATTCTTCCATTATATGATATATCGACATTGACGTTTTCCAATATTCTTGTGATACATCACCCAATTACAATGCAACACATGGTGCTCATCATGGCACCGGGCTATCAGTACCCCCTCGGGGCCCCCGAGCTTTAACACTTCACAATTTCAAAAGAAAATTGATATTCGATACATTGGTGTGATGTGGTTGTTGTTGTTATCTCTATGTGGTATTCACTTACATGTTCTGACTAACATGGAATTGTACGAGGTTTGACACATGGAATTGTACATGGTTGATGACATCACCTCCATGTGGACCTGACTTGGCACTTGATCTGGACCATTAAGACATTGGTCCCTCGGGTATCAAGCCCTCTATAATTTAACATTGTTCATGCACTTCATCCTTTCAAAATCCAATCACTGATATCATTGACCCCACTACCAGGGCATCAGAATACTAGGATATCCCCCCCCGGCCCCCGAGCCTTCAACACTACACCATTCCTTCAACCTTCTAGTCTCCAATATGGAATCATTCCCACCAAATGTTTTTACTGGGCCACATGGCACACTAAGGTATCGTCCCTCCGAGACCCCAAGATATCGGGCCCCTAGAACTTTAACATTTCAACCTTTCTCTTTGATCATCTAATACGCGATATACTACCCAGGCCACTGTAATGACGTGGATTTTACATGACAATTGGATCTTATGTGGCATCTACATGGATTTCGATACTTTATTGGTTGCTTACATGGTGGATGACATGGCCACCACATGGGTTGAGTGTGGTTTTTGATGTGGCATCAGAGTTGGCCCACCAGGTATCGGGCCCTCGAAACTTTTAACAATGTGTTTTCAAGCAATCACTCTAGTACTCTAGTATCTGATATAACATGGACCCCACAACTCAAAAGATAACACATTGTGAGGGGTTCTATAGCTCTTCCGCTCACATTCAAACTTAGTAACAACTCTTTTTCATTATAAACTCTTCGAAATTGTGTTTCCTCACGAATGTGGGATTTTCCTTTTACCAAGATTAATACACACCCAAGCTTCCTTTGCATACTCAAATTCTTGCTACATGATCTGCGATTTTTCTTCCTCTGCAATCTCATTCCTCAATTTTGTTCCATGAAATCACCACGTTCATATTTCAATTGCATCACTCATCATGCCTATGCATCCTGAGGTTATTTGAATTGACTTATTCTAACACAGTCACTTCAACTTCAAGGTAAGCACAAAACCTTCCCAGAAATTCAACAACACATAGTCATTTATGTTATGGCACTGTCATTCAAGGTAAACACATAGGATTCATAGTCTCCCCCTATCTTTGTCATTAATTACATTCATGACTATCCCAATCCTTGTCATTAGTGACATTCATGACTATCCCATTTCTTGTCATTAATGATGTTCATCATTGTCCCGGGATTGTCCTCCTTCGACATCAATGATAACACAATTTTCCAACCACAAGAATGCACATCTTGTTGAACTTGTCAACTACCACAAACATATAGTCATGTTGATTCTTCATTGTTCGAAAAATGCCCACAAAATCTATGGAAATGCTTTCCCAAGGTCGAGTGGGTATAGGTAAGGGATGGTATAAATCTTTCTTTCTATTACTAAGATTGCTAGTACAACAAAGTATGCATCATCTAATATATTGAACTACATCTTCTTTCATTTTGGGCCAATATGCATACCTTTCTAAGTTGGAAACCGTCTTTCCAACACCAAAAGTTCTTGCAACCTTGGAAGTGTGAGCCTCTTTGATAAGTTAAAATATTTCACCTTTAGGGACATAGATCTTATCTAACTTGTAGAGAAACCCATTATGGAGATGTTATTTATCCTTACTATCACCTTTTTCTACACAAGTTTGCCCTTGTATTTGTTGAAACACCTCTTTAAAGTCCTCATATCATGAGTATGCCTCTTTGTATGTATCATAGGTAAAATGATCCATGTGCACAAGAGTTCCCAACGGTTTAATCTTGGATGTGGGTGAACTTAAAGGAATGTATGCCAACTTGTTAATGTTTCACTTCTTATATTTGATGACTATATGAAAATGTTGCAAAAACTCTATCCACTTGTAGTGTTTGGTTGTTAAATCTTACTCTAGGCCTGCAAATACTAGAGTGGTCGGTGACCAATGTAGATAATAGTTTCCTCACCCATCAAAAAGTGCTTCCACTCCTTAACATCTTGAACTGGGGAACACAGTTCCTTATCATATGTAGGGTAGTTTAGGACTCCCCCATGAAACATTTCAAAATGATAGCTTACCGACTTACCTCCTCCCTAAATCAAGACCACTCCCATAGAATATCCACTTGCATCCATCTCCAATTGGAAGGCTTCTACAAGTTAGGTAATGCAAGAACTGATGTTTCACTGATTTTTTGTTTCACATGATTGAAATATTTGTTTTGATTCTTTCCCCATTAGAAACTCTTACGACTAGCTATTATTGAATGTAGTGATGCAACTAAAAATGATTCTATGAACTTCCATAGGAACTATGTTTTCCCCAAAAATATCCTAACTTCAATTACATGAATTCGAACTAACCACTTGAGGATGGACTCCATCTTCATAGGATCTATCTTGAGTTCCCCTCCACCAATCATGTACCTCAAACACACCAATGACTATTGAGAAAATTCACATTTCTTAAGGTTATCCAACAATTAATGTTTTTTAGAGTCTCTAAAACCTACATAATATGCGACATGTGCTCTTCCCAGGTAGGTCTATAAACCAATATGTCATCCAAACACACTATTATGCATGAACGCAATTAGGGATGAAATACATCATTCATCAATTACATAAATGTAGATGGTGCATTACATAAACCAGGAGGCGTGATCAACGATTCATACAGAACTTTCATTGTCTTAAAGGAGATATTACAAGTGTCTTCTTCTTTAACACGTACCTTGTGGTATCCCAATTTGATATCCAACTTGGTGAAGTACTTGGCATGTTGCAACTAGTATAAAAAATCATCGGTCCTAGGAAAAGGGTATCAATTCTTGAGTGTGATCTTGTTAAAATATATATAGTTGATATGCATTCACCAAGTCCCATTATTCTTGGGTACTATGATGATAGGTGACCCATAAGGTGAGGTGCTTGGTTGAATTACTCCTTGCTTCATTATTTTTTGCAATTGTTTCTTCATTGTGTCTGCTTTCATAATAGACTATCTATACATCGTAATATTTGGTAATGGAGAGTCATGAAACAATTATATCTCATGCTCCACTTCCCTCTTATGTGGTAACCCTTTAGGCTCCTAGAACACTCCTATGTACAACTGCAACAACTCCTCCAATTGTTGATTCTTATCTTTAGTACATCCCTCCAGGGATACCTTTACTCTTACTGATTCATCACCCAACTGATTCTCTCTTAAAAAAAGAAATACATACTTCTTACCATAATTGATCAACTTTTTGGCTTGGTTGCCACTTACCAGAGAGATCTTGGATTTACCTTTGTGCACATTGATGATGTGAGACTTCCCATCCTTGATCAGGATGTATTGGTTTTCTCTTCCCATGGAGATCACATATGTCATATACATGTAGGGGCTTCCAAAAACTACACCACACATGTCAAGGGGTACTACATCTAACTCCACTTCATCAATAAAATATGCACTTAAATAAAATTTAATCTTACATTGTTTCATGACTTTGAGATTTGCATTATTATTTACCCATCCTAATGGATATGGTCTAGGATAATCATGAACTTCCAACCGAAGCTTGTTGACAAGATTGATTGCTATGAGATTGACTTGTGAATCAAAATTGAATAGAGCATCCACCTTGGTATTTTTTACCTGGATGTTGATGTGGAAGATTTTAGCCATCTCCTTCTCTTCCTTGTGATGAAGGCTACTCAGATTCACCTCCTAATACACTGAGGTGAAAATAATCTTCTCATCTGCATATAAGCTACATTGTACCAAGTTGAATATGTGGCTAGTGGCTAGTGGGTTCTTCTTCTAGGAATTGTTCTCATGGTTCTTTAGATTCAACTACGAATAGCTTCAAACGCTTATCGTCTATGTGGCCATTGATATTACAATGGTTGCAATGGTTGTTGGATCCTTTCATTGATGTGTAGTGTCTATCATTTTCTTGTATTTTCCTTTCCACTTCTTATTCCCCTCCTTGGAAGTATCTTGGTGGTATTTTTATTTAGAACCATTTGTATTCCCTTTCTTAAGTCCTATGTTCTCCAGGTATTTCACTTTCTCATAGGCCTAATAAACAGTCCTTGGATTGAATAGCGTCATTTTATTTCATAATATATTTTGTAGACCCCCATATACTTGAGGATTATGTCTGGATTCTTGTGAGAGATACCCAACATGATGTCCATCTTCTTGAACTCGATGGTGTACTCTTGAACACTCTGCCCTTGCCTATTCCTGAAGTGATGCCAAAGGATCGATTGGTCCTCTACATACCCAATATGGTAAAATTGGGACATGATGATGGATTTTAAACCTCCCACTTAGTTATTGGTGGACCACCCTCCAATCTAGGAGTCTTTGTGTGGATTTCCCACTAGGTTTGTGTATGGTCAGGATCTAGTTTTAGTCAGGCGAATGAAATTTTATGTTATTCATCTATATTAAGGGAACTGAAATACACTTCTTAGTATTGCAACCGAACATTCAACTTAACAACATCAATCTCACCTTGGTATGTTGTGGTGTACACTTTCACTTCCATTTTGAATAGAGGTTGTGAAGGAGTGATTCCATTGAAACTTGGTTTCTCTTTCTTGGGCTCTTTTTTCGAATTCTTTTTTGGGTCTTAACTATCTCCCAGTTTCTCACTCGATCCAACTTATGAGTTAGAGCCACCAACTTCCCCAAAAGATTCAAACTTGTTCAGTAGAGCCACCATGAGGAGGGCCATGTTGTGAGAGATATAATTGACTTTCTCTTCTAGCCTAAAAAATATCTTTTACGCTACATCCTAAGGCTTTTTATGCACTTACTCATTCTCCATGGCTAGAGTTATACAACTTCCTTCTTAAGTCAATTCCTAGATCATGCGAATTTTCAGAAATACCCCCCAAAAAATCTCTTTGATACCAATACGATCTATAAACTTCCATGGATATTCCACTAGAAGAGTTTGTTGCAACAAATCTTGTAATATTCTAAAATCTTTTATTATGTGGGTTTATTTCCTTAGATATCAGATTTATTATCATTAGCTTATTGCTCAAATTAATAAAAAAAAAATGAAATACAAAAATGAAAGAATAGGAAAATGAACACACCATCCACATAGATGAACACAAAATATATCTCTGAAAACCTTATACATGATAAAACCCAACCATAAGGTGAGGACTATGCATTGTTCTCTTTTCTTTAGTTTTACCTCATTGAAATATTTGTTTTTATTCTTTCTACATTCGAAACTTTTACGATTAGTTATTATGGAATGTAGCGATGCAACTAAAAATTATGTTATGAACTTACGTAGGAATTGTGCTACCCCAATAAATCTCCTAACTTCAGTTACATTAATAGGAATTTACCACTTGAGGATGGCCTCCATCTTTATAGAATTCCCTCCACCAATCATGTACCCCAAATACACCAATGATTGTTGAGAAAATTCACATTTCTTAAGGTTAGCTAGCAATTAATGATTTTTCAGAGCCTCTAAAACCTGCATAAGATGCAATATGTGCTCTTCCCAGGTACAACTATAAACCAATATGTCACCCAAACAGACTATTATGAATGAATGCAAATAGGGATGAAATACATCATTCATCAATTGCATAAATGTAGATGGCGCATTATATAAACCAAAATCTAGTATCAATCATTCATACAGACATTTCCTTGTTGTAAAGGAGATCTTCCAAGTGTCTTATTTTTTAACACATACCTCGTGGTATCCCAATTTGAGATCCAAATTGGTGAAGTACTTGGCATGTTGTAACTAGTATAACTAATCATCAGTCCTAGGAAAATGGTATCGATTCTTAAGTGTGATCTTGTTCAAATTTCTATAGTCGATATGCATTCACTAAGTCTCATCCTTCTTGGGTACTATGATGATAGTGTTGATGTTATGGTAGTTGCAAGAGGTATTTACCTCCATGTGTAAACCTAACGATAATAGAATATTCTGAGAAGAAAGAATAAACCCTAATGAGTTGGCTAATAACCCTAGAAGACAAGTCGGCTCAAGAGGATAATTTGTATTAGGTTATTATCCTCCAAGATAAGAAGTCAGCCAGAAGAAATTATATACTAAGTAAATAGGCACCCAGAATGAGAAGTCGGCCTAGGCAGTCTACCAGAATTAGTATAAATATAGGGGGCTAGTCTTCATTCTGGCAGGCATTCTCAGAACTACAGAGCTTACTTGTGTGCACTGCAGTTAGCCAGTTTGTGTGCAAGTTTGGAGGAGAAGTTGTCGTTGCAGCTGTTGCAGCTAGAAGATTACATTTTAGCTTGGACTATCTCTTGGTTATGGTTTGGACTATCTGATCAGCTCTTGTTTGGTGCGTTATCCTTGGAGAAAGGTGTGATACCCTTTGTTTGGTTATCTAGCCTAGGGTTTGTTTCCAGAGTGATTCTCTGTCAAGGTTAAGGTGCTCGGAGGGTGGATTTGGCCTATGGTTGGGTGACAATAGTGATATTGCCTATGGTAAAATGAGCACATCCATCATATTCTAACAGGTTATGGGCCCACACCTCCTTCATTCAGTCTAACCACTGGAAGGGAGCATAGCCATAACGATATTAAGCTCGTTGAAGAACTGTCGCTAGGGTTTCTAGCAGGAGCAGTCATCAAAGCACTATCGCTAGGGTTCCTAGCAGGTGCAATTGTAGAAACCCTAACCCTCTCGTTGAGGCACCTTAAGTGAAGGGTTTGACCTAATTTCTGGATAAACTAGTGATCCCTAGTCTAGCACATATCTTGGTAGTCTAAGCAAGCTAAGACATCAAGTTTGAGTTTTTGGTCAAATCTAGGGTTGACCAAGTCAAATCAGCCATTACTTACTCTATGAAGTCAGAAAACAAGTTAGATGGAGCTTCTAACTTTAGAGCATGGAATACAAGGATTGACCTCATCCTTGCCAAGAATAAAGTGTTGGATATCGTGAAAGGAAAGATCGTAGAACCAGAGTTTGAAGAAGGAAAAGAGAAGGAACCGCAAAACGTTGCAGTTATGGAGAAGTTCAAAGATGGTGATATCAATGCCATGAGTATCATAGTGGACTCTATAAAGACCAGTTGATACCCTACATCTCCCATCTTGACTCATCGAAGAATATGTACGATGCCCTAACAAACCTCTTCTCAATCAGAAACATTGGACAAGTAATGAGTCTGAATAATGAGCTCCGTGACATGAAGATGAATGATGATGACAACATAACATCATACTTTATGAAAATATCTTAGTTAAGAGATCAACTACAAGCTATTGAAGAGATCATTTTAGAGAAGGAATTGGTAAACATAGTACTCAATGGTCTTCCCAAGATGTGGGATGCATTTTCTGCAAGCATGAACACAAGGAAGGAGTATCCTACATTTGAAGAACTTTGGACTTGTTTTGCTCAAGAAGAATCAAGAATCAGTGCAAAAGAGAAACCCCAAAAGAAGTACGATGATCAAGCCTTCACAACAAGGTTCAAGGATTTCAGGAACAAAAATAAGTTTGGCTCCAGGAAGAAAACAAATCAAGAGAAAGATATGTCAAGGATACAATGCTTCAATTGTCAAAAGTATGGTCACTACAAGAATAATTGTCCCGATTTAAAGAAAAGGAAGGAAACACACAAAGCATCAGTTGACGAAGAAAGGGAACCCTCAAAGAAAACCAAGAAGGACAAAAAAAACTTCTTCTTCTAAGACAAGGTAACAATACTCTTCAAAGTTCTTGTACATACCATGTTTTCGGTACATATCTTTCATATCTATTTTTTAGAAGTTAATATGCTCAAAGAGAAACTATGATTATGGAAGAACAACAAGATAAGGACTGCTATCACTATGACTATAAGACAAGCTGCAAGATAAGCCGAAATCAGAAAGAAACCTAGAAGAAGTAAAGACAAAAAGAAGTCAACAATCAAGAGGAAATTGGAAAAAGATTTGTAAACACTTTGCAGAAGGAAATAAGGATGCAAACGGAAGCATGGACTCTCCTATATGGAGGGATTTGATCATATATTACCAAAAGAAGATCATGTATTCATACATAAAGCAAGGATTAGGAGGGAGCTAAGCCTATGATCCATTAAAGGTGATAAAGTATATATCCATGGTAGCAGCCATGAAAAGCAGTACATGTTCAGTTTGACCTTAGAAGAAGTCTTCTTCGAAAATAATCCTTAAAGAATCCCTGGTTATCCATCCACATCCATGACCCTACTATGAAAGGAAGAAGCTAGAATCTTCAGAGCATGGAATCTATCGAAAAATCCATGGACCCAAGATCTAAAGAGAAACATGAGGAAGATCATGAAGATTCCAAGAAAGAAAGAAAATCCAGAACAACCAGTCATTGTATCGAGAATCACAATATTACCAGCCTAATATGAACTCACTAAAAGCAATCAAGTAGAGGTATTGAAAGTTGTGATGAAGAACAATGTATGAAAGACTTATGAATGTAAGCATTGTGAGATCCAGAACTAGAGGTTATCCCAAATGGAGGGAGAAGACTATGATGATTACTTGTTCCAGTAAACCAGATATTTCTCTACATGAGCCATTATATCGTCCACAATATCCATAGGTTGGAATTGAAATCAGATGAATGCAAAGACTGTTCTGCAGAATAATTGAACAAAGAGCATATGTAGAGCAACCTCAATGCTTTGAGGTATACCATAAAGAGACCCTTGTATGCATATGGAAGAAGACAACTTGGTAGAGAACCTCCAATGCACAGCAGAAGCGTGGTGAAGACTTTATATAACAAAGATATTGTATCAAAATGATTACTCAGAAGATCAGGATGATGGATTTCCAATCCATGACAAAGATCTCATGATGACAGAAGAAGTGCCACATGGATATGTTCTAGTTTGAACCTTTCCATGATGTTATGAGCTAATGGGGAACAAAATATGAATCCAATAATGACACACTATATTGATCAGAGCTATATGAAGCCTTCAGAGAAAACCAGTGTTCCAGAAAGACCAAAGTACTTTGAGATCAAGCACTACATTCTCCATGATGAAGTCCAGAAAAGAGAAGTGGTTCTCCAATATATATATATATATATCCACAGATGAGAAGATAAGCAGACATTTTGGTAAAGCCTTTGTCCAAGATGAAAGAGTTTGTGTACTCAAGTTGGAGCTCATGGAGACGACTTCCCTATTGAAAAAGGAAGAGATGAATCCCAGCTTGGGAGGGAGAACTGATGTGTTATTGATTTATGGACAATCATTTTTTAGTTCGAAAAATGGTCCAGGATGAGCAATTCCTTTCCAATTCGGAAAGTGGTTTGATATTTCTGACAGACAACCATTTTCCAGTTCAGAAAATGGTCCAGATCGAACGATCATTTTTGTAATGAAAATGGTTTGATGGATTGTTGATGTACAATAGATAGTGATTTCCCATTGTGGTTAACATGGGGAATGGTCTATGGTAGTCTTTCTTCTTGATGGTTAATCAAGAAGACTGGTCTGCCTCACCGTACAATCATTCTTTCGAAGTTCACAGTTGTGAGCAGTTTATAAGAATGGTCTATTTTGGAGGTTGGTGCAGGATAGTCATTTCCTTAGGAAATGGTCCAGACAATCATTCCCTAGGGAAGATTCATTCTCTCCATGTTTCACTTTGTTTAGTGCTGGAGGAATGGCCCAGATAGGTGAATGGTCTAGGTTCAGCAATTAGGACAGGCATTCCTTAGGGAAGACTCATTCTCTCCAGGTTACACTTTGTTTAGTGTCAGAGGAATGGCCCAGGGTGGGGAATGGTCTAGGCTCAGAAATCAGGATAGTTATTCTTCCTTGCTTGAGAAGAATAGTCCAAATAGCTCATCATTGATGCTTGACCTTCTGAGAGCATATTATCTTCCATATCTCACAGATGTGAGTGGAAGAATGGCCCAGATGATTCAGTTTATATCATAACATTGTTTCTATGCAGGTTGATATCAGATGATTGGTATGAAGATGATATGTCTCTAGACAATAGATGTTACTACTATGGTGGATGTGTTCCATTGTTTGTGACTATATGCCACTGATCAAGTACCTGTGTGCTACTTGGTGTGGTAGTGTACCACTGGATTGTAGTTGTGTACTACTATGGATAGACACAGTTGTGTTCTATTGAATGATATTGTTCTGATTTCCTTGAATACTATCAGCAATGTTGGAAATGATTATCAGCTAGATGGATGATTAATGGACAAAGATTTCCCAGACGAAAAATGGTTCAGGACATTTATTCTTCTAGGACATATGTTCGGGTTATAAGAATGGCTCTTGTGTCACTCTGTGGAGTGAGTGACTTATCCATCATCATGTCTAATTACTCATATGGAGTATGGTTTTGAGAGATGATGCAGTTGATGACACTAATGGTGATGATGGTGCTCGTGATCTAGTGATGAGATAGTCTATACAACTATGTTGATTCTACCAGGTGAATGGTATGTTTGTGCTCAAAACCATTACCTGTAATACCTCCCTAGCTAGGAGGGAGTGTTGATATTATGGTAGTTGCAAGAGGTATTTACCTCCACATGTAAACCTAACGAGAATAGAATATTCTGAGAAGCAAGAAGAAACCCTAATGAGTTGGCTAATAACCCTAGAAGACAGGTCGGCTCAAGAGGATAATTTGTATTAGGTTATTAGCCTCCAAGATAAGAAGTCAACCAGAAGAAATATTATATACTAAATAAATAGGCACCCAGAATGAGAAGTCGGCCCAGGTAGTCTGCCAGAATTAGTATAAATAAAGGGGGGCAGTCTTCATTCTGGCAAGCATTCTCAGAACTGCAGAGCTCATTTGTGCACACTACAGTTAGCCAGTTTGTGCGCAAGTTTGGAGAAGAAGTTGTCATTGCAGTTGTTGTATCTAGAATATTATGTTTTAGCTTGGACTATCTCTTGGTTATGGTTTGGACTATCTGATCAGCTCTTGTTTGGTGCGCTATCCTTGGAGAAAGGTGTGCTACCCTTTGTTTGGCTATCTAGCCTAGGGTTTTCTTCCGGAGTGATTATTTGTCAAGGTTAAGGTGTTCAAAGGGTGGCTTCAGCCTCTGGTTGGGTGACAATAGTGATATTGTCTATGGTAAAACGAGCACATCCATCATATTCTAACAGATAGTGACCCGTAATGTGAGGTGATTGGTTTAATTACTCCCTACTTCAGTAGTTGTTGCAATTGTTTCTTCACTTTGTCTGCTTTCACAATAGAATGTCTATACAACCCAATATTTGGTAATGGAATGTTAGGTACCAATTGTTGTAACGCCCCTGTTTCCCCCAATCTGTAATTATAAGTGTTATTATGGAAAAACAATAAGTTTAACAGTGGGTGATCAAGGATAAGAGAATGTTGAGTTACTGTTGAAGGGATGGCATTAACATGTTATGATGTCATGAGAGGAGTGGGTGAAATGGAGGCCATCATTGTTTTGAGTGAATCTTCCTGGCAATACATTGCGTAGTTAAAATGATATGGATCTAAATTGTCCTCATCCCTAGAAATTGACTATCAATCAAGATATTAGTTGGAATAGTTCTTGAAGGAGTTAAGAATGGATGGGAAAGTACCTTCAGGAAGTTTCTCTCATGATCCACAAGGTCCCGGGGGAAGAAGACAAGAAGAAAAGTGGGAAGGGAAAGGAAAGAAGGGGTCACCAGAGAAAATATTGCAGAACTCTCTCATCACATTGTATCCTAGCTCCGGGTGGCTGGTTGTAGCGAATATTGAACACAACCTTGCCTACGGTTGGGTGGAGAGCGATTCTCTCTACAACAGTACTCAACATATCTCAATTTTTTGTAGATAAGTGTCCCATCTAATTTTTTGTATTAACATGATTATGTATATGGTTAAATGAACAACATAATATTTTTATGTAACCATTTGGTCTACAAATCTAATTGTGTATCCTGGAGACACCAGAACTTCCATGTAATATTTACTTGTGTGAAGAGTTTTACATTCGTGCTTGTGAATAATTCATGTTCTTAAGAGAATTAGTTACAAATGTATGCATGTGAGTAAAGATGTTTGTATGGTATATATGAAATGATACAAATTTGTATGATTGTTATGCACATGTGTAATTCAAGGTCTCAATACTAACCTGAGGGGAGAGACGTCCCTACTCATTGTGTGTATCATTGTAATCCTATGGAATATGCATGTACTCTCATGCATGTGTGTGTGTGTGTGTGTGTCTCTCTCTCTCTCTCTCTCTCTCTCTCTCTCTCTCTNATATATATATATATATACACACCATGTGTAATTTCTTCATGCACCACGGTGTTGGAATGCCCGAACCCAACCAGTCCTTCAAAGGATACAATACTATGAAGAAACCATGAAGTACCTTGGTCAAGTGTGAGCATTATCGAGGCTCGGTAAGGCTTGAGAAGGAATCATAGAAACATATCCATGAAATCACTAAGTTCAGGTGTAGACTGCTAATTCAGTGGAGAATCCCTAAGTCATTTAAAAAAAATCATGGTCGTGGACTTGACATGATGAATAAATCTAGGCCCTTTATCGGGATATGGTTGAGATGCGACCTCAGTCATCGATTGGGTTGAAGGGAAAGAGTCTGAACCTTCATCGATGCTTATCAAAAATACATACTCTAAAATCAACAAGGGTCGTTGAATTGTCGAGAATGATCGTGAACAATCCTGGATTGTTGGGTCGGTGGAGATTAGAATGATCAGAGACTCCTGGTCAAAATGACCTTAGAAGCCAAGGAACGACCTATACCATCCATCGGGGTGAGGCCACAAGAAAAAATATATCGTAGATATTGGTGAATATCGTTGGAACGGGACTAAGGAAAAAGGGTGATGTCATCATTATGTACCTTGATGACTAGTATCTCCACTATGTCCTAAGAGGGAACATGCTAATTGATGATCAGAGAAAGGGGCAAGGGAGAGTCCTTGTAGAATCGCCACATGAGTCAAGTGTCATCGAAATTGAGTCATTGGGCCCATGAGATGGAGACCCTGTGTGAGTAACCTGTATATTGATGAAATAACGCCACGTGTCACCCTAAGAAATGCCACATTTCAAGAGATATGTGTACCCGGTGTCACCCTACGTGTCATGGCACATGGAGGTAGAATATGGAAAAACGACTAAGTGTTGAGACTTCTCGGACTCGTGAAATAAACTAAGTATTGAGAATTCTCAGTCACATGAAAGTGAAGGTTGTATAATTACCCCTCTGTGAGTCCGAGAGCCTGAGAGTCCACGGAGATGAAAAATGGCTAAGTATCGAGACTCCATAGACTCATGAAATAAACTAAGTATTGAGACTTCTCATACTCATGAAGGTGAAGGTCATAGAATTACCCCTCTGCGAGTCCGAGAGTCCATGAAGATGGAAAAATGACTAAGTGTTGAGAGTTCTCGGACTCATGAAAGTTGAACTTATAAAATTAAACCTTCATGAGTCCATGAAGGGAAAAATGACTAAGTGTTGAGACATCTCATACATTTGGAACTTAGGGTTGTAGAATGTTACCTCTACAAGTCCACAAGTCTTCAAATATGGATAAATGACTAAGTGTTGAGATTTTTCGGGTGGGCTTGTGGAAGGAGAATTATAAAGATGTGTAGCCGAGAATTCATGAGTCCGCGAATCAAATAATAAAGAGGCATAGTCATCGAAAATCCATTGAATAATTAAAGAACATTAGAGATGAAAATTAAAGAAAGTAACATAAGTTAGATAAACCAAGAAAGAAAGAAAAAAATGGATACCCCATCCCTTAGAAGCTTTAAAGGGTTGAGTATGTTACAAAGTGGTATTAAATTAGGCAACTACACTTGGCCTGGTTAGGCTCACGAAGGAGTTGAATATTTTTTATTATAAAAATTATAAATGGGAGGATATACCACCTTACACCATTTATAAGGACCTACTCGTCGAAGGGCATCGACGAGTAGGTCCTTATAAATTGGAGAAACGAGGATAAACACCGAAATAAGGTGCATCACACTTTCTTCCTTCTCCTTCTCTTTTTGATTAGGTAATTATATTCAAAGGGATATTAGTGTCCAATGTTAGCATCTTTCTATCTTGGTATAGGGGTCTAGAATCAAAGAGGATATTCACCTATCTGCAGGGGGATTTTCCTACAACAAGGACTGAAAACAGAAAGAAGGAACCGTTCAAATGTTGGGGATGTGGAGAAGAAAACATGTTGAGAGACTATTCTCATAGGCAGCCAAACAACAAGGTATTTTACAACATCCAAGAGGCTACCATAGTTGACGATGTGGCAAGAAGCATACCAAAAATCCATGCAGCTTTGGACAATAAACATGCATACCACCAAGCCTCAGTGGTGGAAATGGAAGGTATGGTCACCAACCATCTTATTTCTATTTTGATTGACCCTAGTTATAATATGAGTTATATTTCTCCTCAAATTGTTGAGAAGTGTAAATTATAGCAAGAAAAGCACACTAATCCATAGCTGGTACAATTGGCCACAGGAACAAAAAGAAGGGTAACAAGGGTCATAACATCATGCCTAGTCATCGTGAATGGGTTGCCTAATCAAGCCACCTTAAACATCCTTCCTCTAGTATCATACAACATGTTGATTGGCATGGATTGGTTGGATGCCCATAAAGCTAAACTGGAGTGTTATAACAAAACATTAGAATGTGAAGATGGCAAAGGGGAGAGAATAAATTTGCAAGGAATTAAAAAACTTGTCTCAGTAAGAAAGATATCATCCCTCCAAATGAAGAATTATTGTAGGAAGGGGTTCCCTTTGTATGCAATACAGGTATTATATTCCATTAAGGACCAAAAACCAAGCCTAGGAGAGCACCCTATACTGAAATATTTTAGAGATGTGTTTCCAGAAGAGGTATCAGGGTTACCTCTTAAGAGAGATATCGATTTATCAATAGAGCTTGTACCTAGAGTAGCACCAATTTCTAGAGAACCCTATAGGATGAGTACCACGGAGTTAGTGGAGTTCAAATTTCAACTAAAGGAAATGTTAGAAAAGGGGTACATTTGGCCTAGTATGTCTCCCTAGGGAGCACCAACTTTATTTGTAAAGAAGAAGGATGGCACACTCAGGTTGTGCATAGATTATAGGCAACTTAATAAAATGATAATTAAGAATAACTACCCCCTTCCCAAGGTTGATGACTTATTTGACCAATTAAGAGGTTCCACCATCTTTTCCAAGATTGATCTGAGATACGAATATCATCAAGTTTGAATCGAGGATGAGGACACATATAGAACCTCCTTTAGGACAAGGTACAAGCACTATGAATTTCTGGTGGTGCCATTTGGTCTCACCAACTCACTGGCCACTTTCATGTGGTTGATGAACAATGTACTAAACAAGTTCTTGGAAATATTTGTATTGGTTTTTATTGATGACATCCTAGTCTACTCAAGGAGTAAGGAAGAGTGTGAAGAACACCTAAAGTTAGTACTCCAAGTACTAATATAAAACAATCTCTATGCTAAGCTTAGCAAGTGTGACTTCTTCCAAAGGCAAGTCCACTATTTAGGCCATGTTATCTTTGAGAAGGGAGTAGAAGTTGACCTTGATAATATCAAATCCATTATAGATTGGCCCACACCTAGGGATGTCACTGACATTAGATCCTTCATGGGTTTAGCAAGATACTATAGGATATTTATAAATGGATTTTCTAACATTGGTTACCCAATCACTTCACTATAGATAAAGGGGCTGAAATGTATTTGGAAAGAAGAATGTGAAGGAAGTTTCTAGCAGCTGAAACACCTCTTAAAACATGACCCCATACTGAAAATTGCAGACCCAAACAAGGAATTCTTGGTGTTCATCGATGCCTACAAAGAGGGACTCAGAGGAGTCCTCATGCAAGAGGGACACATAATATGCTATGAATTCAGAAAATTGAGTAAACATGAAATAAGTTATGTGACCCATGACCTAGAACTAGTTTCCATGGTCCTCACTTTGAAAATGTGGAGGAACTGCCTCTTAGGCAGAAGGTTTTTCCTTATGACAGACCATAGAGGGTTGAGGTATTTATTTGACCATCCCAAGATAAATTCTAGGAAAGCTAGGTGGATGGCTCTTATGAGTGAGTATGACTTTGAAATCAAATACATCAAAGGAAAAGAAAACTGAGTGGTTGATGCCCTTAGTAGAAGTATGAAAGTAATTCATTTAGCATCCATGAGTACTTGTGAAACAGACCTCAAGGAAAGAGTTAAAAGTGCAAAGGAGGTAGATGAGTTCTTCAAAACCACAAAGATACACCTGGAGCAAGAGATCACCTAGTTGAAGTATGCAAGTTATCAACTGACAAATGATGGCCTCCTAACATACAAAGGGAGGTTGTATATCCCAACTTGTGACACCCTGAAAAAAAATGATATTGAATGAAATGCAAAAAATACCATATGATGGTCACCTTGGTTATCAGAAGATGATTACAACCCTTAGGAAATTGTTTTATTGGCTAAGAATGAAAAATGACACAATTGATTATCTTACTAAATGTTTAGAGTGCCAACAGATTAAGGTAGAACAACAACACCCAGCAGGGCTATTGCAGCCCCTACCTATTCCAAAATGGAAATGGGAAACCATTTCCATGGACTTTATCACTAGAATACCCAAAATGACCAAACAAAATGATGTCATCATGGTAGTTATGGATAAAATGAGCAAGGCTTCCCACTTCATTCTGGTAAAATCCACTTGCAAGGAAACATATATGGCCAACATCTTCATGAAATAAATATTTCAACTGTGTGGAGTGCCCAAGGAAATTATTTCTAATAGGGATTCCAATTTCAGCTTGGAAATTTGGAAGTCCTTGTTCACTAGTTGTGGAACACAACTGTTGTTTAGTATAGCCTACCACCCTCAAATTGATGGAAAAACAGAGAAGGTGAAACAAATACTAGAAGACATGTTAAGGATGCATGTAATGCATTAACCTAGGAAATGTGAAGAGTATTTAACCCTGGTAGAGTTTTCCTACAATAATGGATACCAAGAATCCTTGAAAATAGACCCTTTTGAGGCCCTCTATGGTATAAAATTCAATATCCCAATCAGTTGGGATAATCCATTAGACAGGGTTACCCTTGGGCCTGAAATGTTAATGGAACTAGAACAACAAATGACCCAGATAAATAAAAATATAAAGGTGGCCCAAGACCCATAGAATAGTTATGCAAATAACAAAAGAAGTCATAAAAAAATTAAAATAGGAGATCATGTGTATATTTGAATCAAACCAAGGAGAATATCCTTAAGAATGGGATCATGTGCTAAGCTAGCACCCAGATTTTGTGGCCCTTTTGAAATTCTGGACAGAATGAAACTCGTAGCCTATAAAATGGCCTTTCGCCCCACAGTGAAGGCACATAAT
This sequence comes from Picea engelmannii, assembly GCA_009831015.1. Taxonomy (NCBI): domain Eukaryota; kingdom Viridiplantae; phylum Streptophyta; class Pinopsida; order Pinales; family Pinaceae; genus Picea; species Picea engelmannii. Next base: position 817,362 of record ML782487.1, on the reverse strand, counting down.
GTGTTCCATTTTTCCTTATTAAAGAAATATATACATGAGGTTACTCACATAATTGACCGATATGTGATACATGTGGAGCCAGAGGAAGAGTTCCAACCAGAGCCACCGTGTATCCTAAATAGAAGAGAGATATCTCTGAGGAACATAACCATTTCCTAGGTCAAGGTGCAATGGAAACAATTTGGTGCCGATGAAGCGACTTGGGAAATGGAGGATGCCATGAAACAAGCATAACCTTTTTTTTCACTATTGAATATGGAGTTTTTGCGTTAAATAGAACACCCATGGTGGTGTTCCTTTAAGGGGGAGAGGATTGTCACACCCATGTTTCCCCCAGTCTATAATTATAAGTGTTATTATGGAAAAACAGTAAGCCAAACCATGGGTGATCAAGGATAAACAATGGACCTTTATAGATGTTGTAATCTCTCTCTCTCTCTCTCTCTCTCTCTCTCTCTCTCTCTCTCTCTCTCTATATATATATATATATATATATATATATATATATATATATATATATATATGGTTTCAATAAAAGAAGAGAATGTTGACTTACTTATGAAGGGATGGCCTTCACAGGTTACGATGTCATGAGAGGAGTGGGAGAGAGGGAGGCCATCACTATTTTGAATGAATCTGTCAGGTAGTACCATGCATAATTAAAATGATATGGATCTTAACTACCCTCAACCCTAGAAACTGACTATCAGTCAAGATAGTAGTTGGAATATTTCTTGAAGGAGTTAAGAACAGATGGGCAAGTACCTTCAGGAAGTTTCTGGCACAATCCACAAGGGACCGAAGAAAGAAGACGAGAAGAAAAGGGGAAGGGGAAGGACAGAAGGGTTCACCAAAGAAAATCTTGCAAAAATATCTCGTGACATCGTATCCTGGCTCGGGGGTGGTTGTTTGCAGCGAATATTGAATGCAACCTTTCCTACGGTTGGGTGGAAAGCGGTTCTCTCTACATAAATACTCAACGTATCTCAATTTTTTGTAGATAAGTATCTCATATGTTCGACAACACATGCATTCCAACAGAGGACGAACACCTTCAGTAACCACTCACACAACCAGATCAAAGATCAACACACGGATGTTTTGACGTGGTAAAACCCCTATGGGGAAACATCCACGGCCCCAGCCAACGCGAACACTTGGAGCAGTTTATTAATGCAAAAGAAAAATATTATAGAGAGATTTTACAAGAGAGTTTCTCACAATCGATCATCGACAAATGACCCTACATGCTCTTTAAATAGATATCATGGACCAATCGGGTGCTAAGCCATGGATCAATGGCAGTTAAGATCGAAGAGAATATGAACCGTCGGATCACTCTATGTCAGGAACATATCATGACCGTCGGATTTCCTAACTACAAATGCATAATAATGCATACTAAAGAAACACACTTTTACCTAATGACACATTAGACCAAGTAGATCTTAACTAACTCCTAAGTGTCTAAATATCCTAACATCCCCTCTTAAGAACAACTTGGGATAGGATTGAAGGATTTACAATAGTGACACAATAGAAGAAGAAAGGAAGCATTAAAGCCTATCCCCCCTTAATGACAACTTTCTTAACTCCTAACATAGATCGAAGTTTGGAAAACTTCGCATATGTAAGAGACTTTGTGAAAATGTCTGCAACTTGATCTTCTATAGGGGAAAAAAGCACTTCAATAACTTGATCATGAATGAGATTTTTTATGAAGTGCATGTGTAGCTCGATGTGCTTGATGCACTAATGTTGAATTGGGTCTTTGGCAAGCTTTATGGAACTCTGATTGTCGCACTGTTGGAATCCAAACTCTAAAAGGATCTGTCGAAGCCACAAGGATTCATGACTTGCATTTATTGGTGCTCGGTACTCTACTTCTTCTGAAGAAAGTGAAATAGCATGTTGTTTCTTACAGGCCCAAGTGACAAGTCCCGATACAAGGCTGAAAACATAACCTGCAGTAGACTTTCGTTCATCAGGGTCGTCGGACCAATATGAATTAGTGAAACCAACCAATAAAGGAGTCCCCTTTGAACTGTAATGTATCCTGAACTGAACTGTACCACGTACATGGAGAAGTATTTTTTTATCTTCTTTCCAATGGATTTCATGGGGTGTTTGCATATACCATGCAACAAGACCAACAACAAAGGAAATATCATGACGGGTATGAGTCAAGTATAAGAGGCTACCAACTAACTAATGGTACAGAGTGGCATCAACTTCGGGAGAAGTACGGGTGGCAGTAATCTTGACTCCAGATTGGAAGGGATAAGGGGTTGGTTTACAATCATCCATGTGAAAGCGACGAAGAACATCACAAGCATACTTAGACTAGGAAAGAAAAATTCCTTCATTGGTTTGCAAAACTTGGAGGCCAAGGAAATAGTGCAAAAAACCTAAGTATGTCATTTCAAAATTCTTCTTAAGGCTGGTTTTCACATGGTTTAAAAGTTTTGAGTCATTACCAGTAAGGATAAGGTCATCAACATAAAGGATAAGTATTATGAGATGGATTCCTACTTTCTTGGTATAGACATTACGATCAGAATGGAATCTAGAGAATCTGATGTCAATAGGAAAGTTGTCCATTTTGGAATACCAAGCTCAGGGAGCTTGCTTAAGACCATAAAGAAATTTATTAAGGCGACAAACAAGGCTAGAGTCATTCTGCACATATCCAGGAGGTTGTTCCATGTATATTTCTTCTTAAAAATCTCCATGCAAGAAGGTGGATTTAACATCCATCTAATAGACCTCCCATTTATGTGAGGCGGCAAGGGAAAGAACAAGGTGGATGGAATTCATTTTGGCTACATGGGAAAAGGTTTCATTATAGTCAATTCCTTCAACTTGGGAAAATACTTTGGAAGCTAACCGAGCTTTGTGTCTTTCAACACTTCCATTGGATGCATACTTAGTTCTGTAGACCCATTTACATCTGACAAGTTTTCTTCCTTTTGGAAGAGGTACAAGATCCCAAGTAGAGTTGGCCATTAAAGAATGATACTCTTCATTCATTGTTGTATCCCAATCTAGATGACCTGAAGCTTTTACAAATGTCTCTGGATCATGAGTCTCTGAAACTTGATCCAAAAGAGAAGAGGTGTGTTGGAATTGTGAACATGTCTAAAGTTGATCTGAAGGATCGTCGACAAGATCACTAGTTTCTTCTCGTGTTGAATGGACCCATCTAGGAAGCAGTGGAGCTAGTGTTGGTTCATGTTCAAAGGACTCATCTAGAGGAAGGTGAGCATGTGAAGGTGGATTTTCATTCTCACTGTCATCATCTGAAGAAGAAACCAGAATAAGAACAAAAGAAGGCACAAATGTCGAAGATGGCTCACAGGATGAAGAAGGCACAACCGTCGAATTAGGCTCGCAGTCCAAGAGATTTTCATCAAATTTAACATCTCTTTTAATAATAATTTCATTACAATGTGGTTGAAGAAGTCTATAACCTTTGACATCTTCAGAATAACCAACAAATATACACTTCTCACTTTTAGGTTGCAATGCATTCTTTTTCTCATCAGGAATGTGAGCCCATGCTATACTATCAAATACACAGAAGTGACTTACATCTGGTTTAATTTTAGTCAAAGCTTCTTCCAATGTTTTATTTTTAAGATCCTTTGTGGGAGTGTGATTTACTATGTAATTTTCATAGTTGATTGCTTCCGCCCAATACTTTAGGCTTAATCCCTTAGATTGGATCATACAATTAGCCATTTCTTTTAATGTGCAGCTTTTTCTCTCAGCAACACCATTTTGTTGTGGTGTATATGGAACCGTGTGTTGCATTTGGATGCCATGTGTAGTGCAGTAACTTGTAAAATTATTTTTCACATATTCTCCTCCATTATTTGTTCTTAACTTTTGAATTTGATGTCCAGATTGCTTTTCTACAAAGGCCTTGTAGGCCAAAAATATGTCAAAAACTTCACTCTTAAGTTTTAAGACGTAAACCCTAGTACGTCTGGAAAATTCATCAATGAAAGTTAAGAAATACTTGCACCCAAAAAATAAGGAGAAGAAAGTGAACCACACAAATCACTGTGAACAAGCTACAAAGGGCTCGAGGCGTGCCAAGAGGCACGTTTGTCAAAACTGTCTTGGTAATGTTTGCCAAGAACACAACCAACACAAACACCATCTCTGCATAAGACAAGAGGAAGACCAGTGACCATCTATTGATTACATAGTTGTTGAAATGAGAAATATTTTAGATGACCAAACCACTCATGCCAAAGTTTTCTCAAGTCGTCGCTATGAGAAACAAAAAATGATGAAAAAGATGATGACCCAAAGTTTTCAAATATGTACAACCTAGTAATATTATCAACAATTCAAGTTGCAAGAAAATGCTTAGGACATTTTAGATAATTGATTACAACTTGGTGAGGTGAAAACTCTACAGTTTTACCTTCACCTGAATGAGTGATTTGATATACTGATAGAAGGTTACAAGAAAGGCTTGGAACACATAATACATCATTGAAATGACTATTTTTTACTTGAACCGTTCCAAATCCTTCAACACTGAGAGATTTGTCATCACCAACAAATATTTTCTTGGTGTTACATTCATTTAGAGAAGAAAATATGTCTTTATCCTTAGCCATATGATAAGATGCTCCATAACCAATAATCCACTCATCAAAAGAAGAAGTAGAAGTTTTATTGAAGGAGAAACCATAAGTAGAAAGTGCATGTCCATGAGAAGAAGAAGAAGAAGAAGTAGAATCAATATTGATGTTGTGTTTCTTCATCGTTGCTTCTATTGTTGCCATCTTCTTAAAACATTTGGAATCATCATGACCATCTTTATCATAGAAGTTGCAATGTATGTTAGTCTTCTTACTTTTATATTTTGCTCATTTGTCACCATTAGGAGCAAAAGTTGTCTGAGTGGGTTTGGGACCCTTACATTTCTTGTTTTTGTGGCAAGGATGTTGCTTCTTGAGATTCTTGGGTTTATCTTTTTGATGGATGACTAAGGCTTTGTTGGAGGTACCTGTAGTGATTATCACTCCAAGTTGTACAAACTTATCTTGCTCTCTAATCAAAGCATCACAAAAGTTCTCAAGACTAGGTTTTTTATAAGTTGTCCCTAGAGCCTCTTGTGTGGCATAAAAGGTAGATACAAACAAAGAATATGAACCACCTAACTTAGAAAGAATAAGATAGATGCAACGATCTTCTTCTATATTTATCTTACATTCTTCACATAAAGTTTTGAGTGTTTTAAACTTAGATAGATAGTCTTCAATGCAAGAAAAATCATTTGGACTTAAAGTTAGTACTTGATTTTGTAACTGTTGTGCTCAAATATTATTGTGTTTACCAAACACGGATTCAATCTTTTCCCAAGCTTCTTTGGGTTTATCAATTGATTGAAGGTGGAACCTTCAATCAGGAGAGATGGACATTCTGATTAATCTACGTGTTTTTCCATTCCTATTATCCCATTTGACTTTTTTATTAGCATTAATGGGTGTTGTTTCCTTTCCCAAGGTAATCTGGTACAAGTCGTTACTTCTTAATAAATCCTCCATATGGGATTTTCATTGGAAGTAGTTGGTGTTGGTAAGTAAGAGATTACTTGTAGAATACATATTAAATATGTAGATAATATGGATTTAAAAACTGAAACTAATGATGTGGATGGAAAGATCTCGAAAAATTAGGCGGTTTTAAAAAAAAACGGCACTGAAAACAGACTTTGGATGTGAGAGTTATGCCATTTTTAAAAAAGGCATAAACGATAACCAAAGGACCACGTGGTGGTGTAAGTTGTTTTACGAAGTGACCCACTTTTATAAAGAGAAGTGGGGATCACTTTTACAATGAAGTTACTTTATAAAAATAAAAGTTGCATGCAAAATAAATAACTCTAAAATAAAATATTAAAGCTACTTATAGTGATTCACTTTTATACTTGAAGTGAAAGACACTTTACAATTTGAACATGAACTTTTTCAAAAAAAGTAACAAAAATAGAGACTTGAACTCAAGACCTCTTACTTAATAAGGCAACTTTTAAGAAAATGGTCTAGAAAAACATATTGTATTGTTTAGCAAGAGGATTGTTGTTTTTGTTGTTGTTGTTGAATACGACCTCGGAGAACATGTTAAAAAGAAAAAAAAATTGATTCTCGATGACAACAAGGGTTAGATCTCGGTTAGCTTACCCAGAAGATGCAAATTTTTCTATCTATTTCTGATTTTCCAAGATCACACAGGGCGCGAGGAAAAGAGCATACGCGGATCTAAAAGAGTAGCAACCCGGAAATAAATAATATAAAACCAAAATAATACTTTGCAAAAATTTTAAAAATGCGTATTCAGACTTTATACCTCTGGTTCTGACTGAAATGGTCGTGTCTTGGGAAAACGGAAACCTTTTCAAGTGAAACGAAAAGTGTTCATGACTGAAACAAGCGCTCCAGATGCAATGGAATGGTCCTCTCATCCCAAAAATGTATGGAAATGATAGAAAATGGAGTTGAGGCAACTCAGCTTCATGATCTTGATCTACAATAGGAGCAGGTCTTCAAACATGCTCTGATACCATGTTCGACAACACATGTATTCCAAGGGAGGAAGAACACCTTCATTAACCACTCATACAAACAGATCAAAGGTCAACACACCGATGTTTTGATGTGGTAAAACCCTTATGGGGAAACATCCACAGCCCCAGCCAACACGGCCACTTGGAGCAGTTTAATAATGCAAAAAAAAAAAATTACAAAGAGATTTTACAAGAGAGTTTCTCACAATCAATCATCAACAAATGACCCTCCATGTTCTTTAAATAGAGATCATGGACCAATCGGGTGTTAAGCCATGGATCAATGGTCGTTAAGATCGAGGAGAATATGAACCGCCAGATCACTCTATGTCGGGAACATATCGTGACCATCGAAATTCCTAACTACAAATGCATACTAAAGAAACACACTAAGAAACACATTTTTACCTAACGACACATTAGACCAAGTAGATATTAACTAACTCCTAAGTGTCTAAATATCCTAACATCATATACTTTTGTGTATTGACATGATTATGTGTATGGTTAAATGAACAACATAATATTTTGATGTAACCATTTGGTCTACAAATCGAATTGTGTATATTGGAGACACCAGAAATCGCATGTAATATTTACTTATGTGAAGAGTTTTACATTCTTGCTTGTGAATACTTCATGTTCTTAAGAGAATTAGTTACAAATGTATGCATGTGAGTAATGTTGTGTGGCTGGTATATAGGAAAGGATAAAAATCTGTATGATTGTTATATGCACGTGTATTTCAAGGTCTTCGTACTAACCTGAGGGGAGAGACGGCCCTAATCATTGTGTGTATCATTGTAATCCTATGGCATATGCATTTTCTATCATGAATATATATATATATATATATATATATATATATATATATATATATATATATATATATATATATACCTTGCATAAAATCTTTGTGCGCCAAGGTGTTGGAATTCTTGAACCCAACCAGTCCTTCAAAGGATAGGTTATTGTGAAGAAACCCTAAGGAAACCATGGAGTGCCTTCATCAAGCATGAGCATTCTCGAGGATCAGTAAGACTTGAGAAGGACTCGGATAAATATATCTTCTAAATGAATAAGTTCAGGCGCAGACTACTAAGTCATTGGAGAAGCTCTGAGTCGTTTCAGAAAAATTGTGGTCATGGAATTGGCACGATGAATAAATTCGGTCCCTTTACTAGGACGTGGTCGATATGTGGCCTTATTCGTCGATTGGGTTGAAGGGAAAGAGCATGACCCTTCATCGATGCTGAGGAAAAATCCGTACTTTGAAATCAACAAGGGTGGTTGATTTGTCGGGTGTGATCGTGGATGGTCCTGGATCGTTGGGTTTGTGGATATTAGTGCAGTTGGAGCTTCCTAATAAAAATGACCTTAGAAGCCAAGAAACGACCTAGACTGTCCATTGGGGTGAGGTCGCGAGGAAAACTATTTCGTAGATCTTGGTGAATCACGTTGGAATGGGACTAAGGAAAAAGGGTGATGTCATAATGACGTACCTTACTGACTAGTATCGCCACCATGTCCCAAGAGGGAACACGCTAATTGATGATCGGAGAAAGGGGCTACGCATAGTTATTGTCGGATTGCCACATGAGTCAAGTGTCATCGAAATTGAGTTTTCAGTCCCATGAGATGGAGACCCTATGTGAGTACCCCATATCCTGGTGGAAGAAGGCCACGTGTCAAGTGGTATGTGTACCCGTTGTCACCTTACATGTCATGCAATGCAATGATAGAAGATGGAAAAATGACTAAGTGTTGAGACTTCTCGGACTCATGAAAATTGACGTCATAGAATTACACCTGCGCGATTTTGTGAGTCAAAGAGTCTACGAAGATGAAAAATGGATAAGTATCAAGACTCCACGGACTCATGAAATAAGCTAAGTATTGAGACTTCTTGGACACATGAGAGTGAAGGTCATATAATTACCCCTCTGCGAGTCTGAGATCCTGAGAGTCCAAGAATATGAAAAATGGCTAAGTATCGAGACTCCACATACTCTTGAAATAAACTAAGTATTGATACTTCTTGGAATCATGAAGGTGAAGGTCATAGAATTACCCCTCTATGATTCTGAGAGTTTGAGAGTCCATGAAGATAGAAAAACGACTAAGTGTTGATACTTCTCAGAATCATGAAAGTTAGGGTCATAGAATTACATCTTCATGAGTCTGTGAAGGGAAAAATGATTGTTAGGTGATTTATATGTACTAAATAGACACTAAACTACCCTCAATTAAATTGTCAACCCGAGGTAAGTAAACTTAGAGTTGTAGAAAAATATATGCCAAAGGTAAAAGGTTGGTAGGAGTATAATCTAACTAATGAAAGTAGCTATCTAAGGATAATCTACTCAAGGAAACCTATCAAATGAGCAAACCCTACTAAGCAGCTTGAAGCTAAGTAACCTAAGTACTTTTGGGCCAAGGATTGATGGATGGTTCTAATAAAAGCAAGTGAAAACCCTACTTTAAAGCAACTAGTTCATGACAATAAGCAAAATAAACTAACTAAGCATATCAATAAGCAAATGACAAAAGAAAACTATATTAACTTGTCAACCTACATTCAATGAGAAATTACCCCATGAAAACAAATAAATGAACAAGTAAGAAAAGACACCTATCTAACCTATAAAGCAAATAGACAAGTAAGCAAAGACACCTAACTAACCTACTAAAGAAAATAGACAAGTAAGCAAAGGCAACTAACTAACCTACGAAAGCAGAAGAAGAGTAAGCAAAGACACCTCATTGAACAATTATCTAGCCTAAGAGGCAAGTGGACTAAATGCTTGATGCAAAACTATTTCTAATGCATGAAAGGGAATTCATTTTATTGAAAGCAAGAAGGGCTACCAACTAAATTCCTAATTTATGATAAACAAAACTGCTCTTAAATCTATTGAAGCAAAAGACTAATTACCCTACAACAACAATAAAACTATATTCTAACCTATGAAGGCAAGAAACTATCTTTTCTGATCTACAAAAGCAAGAAACTATCTTTAATCTATGAAACACTCAAATATAATGTTGGTGGTTGTGTGAATGCCTTCGGTGTTGACGGATGATATCTCGATGGTACTTGACAACAAAGGACAATTCGAGTGGTATAAACTCAATATTAATCTCAATGGGAAAATGGAAGGTATGTATTAAACGATCCAACGAGACTTTAGCCATGACAAAGATAATGTTAAATACCATGCATATTCATGTATAAACCATTAACATCATAATGAGATCATCATTCTACTTCTAGGTTACATAATCAAAATTCATACCTAACTCAATCATTTAACTAAGAAATATAGTTGCAATTCAATTCTAGAAAAGGAAATTACATAAA